>JAQGAV010000540.1:0-31313 GCA_034691345.1 Phasmarhabditis papillosa
GTAGATATTTCCGTTCTTAGCTTGGGTTACTGTAGTTATCTTCTCATAGAGACCGATAGATACAGTCTTTATGTCATCTAGATTAACGAAGAAGACACCGTGACCAAATTGGTCGAAAACATCCACACGGTACTGTCGGGAAGTCGATGGAGTACGGAAGTCCGTCTAAATAAGAAATATTAAAGAATAAGTAGTCAGCAACATTTGGTATGAGGAACACCCATTTAATTTTGTATTTTAGTTTTTGTTAAGTTATTAAGATAATATTATTTATAAAGTTATAAACTTACTTTCATAACTACTCGATTCGCTATTTGTAAATATTTGGATAACTGATCACTTCTAAGATTCAGCACTTGATCATCTCTGTACATTTCTCCACAGAAATGGGAACTTAGATCGAATCGATTGAAATGAGGTTTTTTATTATCAAATAATATAATCATGTCAAGTTAGTACTATGATTGTATTTTATCCGAAATGAAAATTTTTTCCTATTTTTATTTTGCGGTCATTGTTATAAAAATTTACCCGAGTTTCAGATTAGTTAAAAGTTAGCCCATATTTAGTCAAACCAAGTTCTTTATCAGTTATTGTATTTAAAATAAATTAACAAAACATTTTATTAATAGAAACAACAGCAAACTGATACGTAATATAGAGGTCTAGGCTTCAACCTGATTGATGGCGAAATGGATCTTTACGTCTTCGAAAGAATCATTCTTCAGAACGATCTACAATAAAACATGTATAGGCTTTTAAGCCAGAATTTATACAAAAACAGAAAAGATTTAAACAAATTCCCTCTGAACCAAGTTGTTGCATGAATACACTGTTCTATTCTATAACTTATTTATTAAATGACCTGACTATACAAATTAATTATTAAACACTGGAGATTAATTATTAGTTAATAAACAAACAATCTTAATTATTACAAAGATGATTGCGGAATAAACGGGGCAGCATTCAGATTCCACGAAGTTCCAAAGTGTTTATGAATAGAGGCATCTGCATCAAATGGAGTCAGGTGAATGCCGGAGAGTTTTCTAAAAAAAGAAGGTTTATAGATAAACATAAATAGATTGCTTGTTTTCATAATAAATAAGACTGGTTTTAACGAAACAAGTAAATTATACTCTATTTTATTAGATGAAATTAGGTATAAAAGCATTTATATTCTTTGAAATATCAATAAATGAAAACTAACCTTTGTTTTAATACTTTTAACCACTTTGCAGGGATAAATCGACCAAGATCTTTTAATCTATTAAAACGAAGCATTTCACTTATAATATAAGAACGGACCTGAAGTGAAATAATCATCTTTAATAATATGGGTGCGCCCGGTTACTCATACTTTAGGCTAGCGTTTATTGAAATTGTGAGTAACCTTTAATATAACTAATACGTAATTAATACAGTTAAATTGAAAAGTCATTTTGAATACTTTATAAATAATTATAATATAATCATAATACCTACCGGTCTAATAATAATATTACTGTTTACATCTTTAATCTCATCCATTTTCGATGATTCGAAGCCTTCATACCACTGTTTAACTACAGAACCAGCAACAAAAGAAAAACTAAATATAAATATATAAGTAAATATAATAAACATAAATAATAATTGTATATATAAATATAATAACTTACTTAGCAGTAGTGATAACTTGTCTACCTTCTTCCATTAAAGAAGAAATACCATATCTACCAGCCAATATCATCATTCTCTTCATGTATTTAGCTAAATAACATAATTAAATATATATTTAATTTAATTAACTAATTAAAAAGATTATATAAATAAACTTTAAATTGTCTTACCTAATGTCTGAGTCCTAGAAACTCCTTCATAAGAGTTACATACGAGTCTTAGAAGAACTTCAAACTCCCATATTCCGGCACCGATTTCTCCTTCTTTGTAGATATTTCCGTTCTTAGCTTGGGTTACTGTAGTTATCTTCTCATAGAGACCGATAGATACAGTCTTTATGTCATCTAGATTAACAAAGAAGACACCGTGACCAACTTGTTCGAAAACATCCACACGGTACTGTCGGGAAGTCGATGGAGTACGGAAGTCCGTCTAAATAAGAAATATTACTTTTATAATAATATATATTTTTGATTATTTAATTAAGCAAGGTTTATAAATGTCAGTTTCCTCACACTGTAGTTTTCGGCTATGGTGTTCAGTATTTATTATTATTTAACTTTTAAAAAGAAATAAAAACAATTTAGAGTATTTTAAAATTCTATTTCAGTAGAATAAACTTACATATAAAGATCTTCCTGTTTTCTTGACTGGTTCAATTTTCTTCGGTTCTTCAAAGAGAGCAAATTCCATTGGGAACATAGGAAATATAGGGGTGAATTCAATTGATTTATAATCAGAAGAAGATTCAACCTGAAAAAGAATATATTTAGTAACTTATTTTATAAAGATAAAATAAAACTTTAACTATTATTATATTAGTTACTTTATTATTTTATTAATAATTTACCTCAATTTGTTTGTCAAAAGTAACATCAGCAACACTAATAAAACTTCTATCATCGAAGGTTGAGAAGTTTACTTGATTAAAAGAAGACATAACTTAAGAAGTTAAACGAGATTGAGAAACTAAAATATTAAAACAAGTTAAATTATAAATAAAAGATTAAGTAATAAAGCTAGATAATAAAGAGTTATAAACTGAATGTTAGAATGAATAATTATTATATAATATGTTTCTATACCCTAACGAGCGTACCACTTTTAATGCTGTTTTCATGCAATACTTTGACATAACGCATGTTAATTTAGCCTTTTGAAGAGTTTTTGTAAATAACTATGTAAAAAGTATAAAATAAACCCAATAAACTTGCTTATTTATATAGATTAGCGATTCTAAGAATAATTATAGAGAATATTTTCGTAATTTGTAAAGTGTTAATACCATATCTAACTTACTCAGATCAGGCTTTTCATAAAACATAGGGTATGAACATTGTGTGGTATTCGAGGATGGTAAAACCTCTGTTCAGTTTATCAGTTTCTATGAACATATCTTCCTGAAAGAATGACAAAAGCTCTATACGTTTCTTCGTTCTTGTAATAACTGACAAATTGTTTTAGACTGACAGTTATTTCTGTGACCAGTTGTATCCGCCTATAGGTGATCTATGACAATCTGAAAGCGCCATGAATTAGCATTAATTTAATTATCTAGTGAATTCCTTTAATATATTCTAGCATACTACTGATGTAGGCGGACTATTTTCAGTATACACTCTTCACTGATCGTACAGACGGTATAAAAATAACCCAGTATATATACATTCACTGCAAACGTTAGCAATACGAATAACCAGTGATTGGAGGCCAGCACCATTATGAATCTAGATGATGTTTTTTTCTGAAACACGGGTCAATCATCGTTTGTTGGCTCGGCCTCGCCGGTTTCAGCAGTTAGAACTAATTGTGAGGGAACGTGTGAAGCACCCATATAGCATAAAAATTATATTTTCTCCCTAGAATTGCTAAATTCCCGAATTCTTAAAAAGTTTACTCGAAATTTTTCTTTGGTTTATTTTTGATGCGTGCGTTTAATTAAAGTAGCCGGCACATTACGTATTTTGCCATCTAATAAGATTGAGAAGTTCTCGACAAAGCTTTTATCGTTTAACATGTATTCTTCTTCTTATCTCTGCTTTCATTAACTATATTCATTTATTATCGTACTTATTTTTTTTTCAGCCGTCACCTCATCGCAGAATGAGTGGACCCAGCTTTGTTGGAATCAAATTCTGCCCGGAATGGTTGGTTTTTAGTTTCTCGTCTGTAAATTCACAATTTCTTTAGCAACAACATGCTCTACCCCAAAGAAGATAAAAACCATCGTATGTTGATGTATGGATGCAGGTAACGACTTCTGCCAGATTGCGGAGAAGAAATTATTATTTTAGACATTGTGACCACAGACAGGCATCTGATAATCCATGCATCTACGTAAATAAGCTAATGCACGAAGTCGAGTAAGTTTCTGCCTTTCTTTTTGAATCATAATTTGTCTTTAAGTGAACTGACCCAGATTTGTGCCGAGGTCGTTGATGATCCAACGCTCCCCAAGACGGACCTTCATCCTTGTCCCAAATGCGAGCATAGTTGGGCTGTCTTCTTCCAGGCCCAGTCTCGACGTGCCGAGGTTCGATTTTATACATTTTAGTGAGGAATTCAAACAGCGTTAAAAACCGTTGGATAATTGCAAAACTAATTCGGAGCAGCGCTATTGGATGCCAAGGGCACTAAATATATATTAACTATACAGCGAAATGTATTTGATGTGTTACTGGGAATAGGACTGGAGGTTTATTTTTCTTCTGATGTGGTCTGATTAAGCTGTGGGAGTACATTCGTCGTATTTGGAATTTATTCCATGTTACCGTGCCATATCTAGTAGAAAATTCCAGTGAAGAGCTTTTGTTCCGGCAAAAGCACAACTGTTATTCGGAAAATTTTACGCGGTAGAAAATATCCACCTCGCTGCCAACTCTGCTTAATTTATTTCCAATTTTTAAGATCTCGCTCAAATATGTTTATGATAAGGTGTCATAAGTGGCCTGGTTCGCCTTTTAATTTTTCCGCCCCAAAAGCTACGATTTTTGTTGGCTTTTCTCCTAAAAGGGCCTACCGCCTCTGTGAAATGATACTCGGGTCGTGCCGATTTTTGAGATCTCCGATGAGTGCAACGATCATTTAAAAATATTCAACGTCAATTCTAGGATAACGCTAAATACTTTACAATTTTTTAACCTTCAAAGTAATGTATTCGTTTTATAGGAGGAGATGCGACTTTATTATGTGTGTATGAACAAGCCATGTGGTCATCGTTGGACAGAATGATATTTATATTATTGATTTGTATTGTTTTTATCTATATTTGTTGAATAAAGTCTTTAGAAACTACATTATCGATAACCGCGCGTGGAATTCCTCGTAGTACTTGGTTGACAGTGTTTTCTTTTATTCCGTACTTTCGTTTAGCTTCCAATGTTGCGACACCGAGTACTCGTAGAAGTACTGAATCAGGCGAACTGCGAGGATGTCGAAGGAGTGATCCTATTCGATAGGAATGGTACGCTGTCGGAGGTTTCTATTAACTGTGTTGTTTTTAGGTGTTGTCCACGGCCAGGCCGGCTGCTTCGCCGACCCCAACTCTGTTTCGTGTGCTCGGGCTGCCCTCGTTGCGCATATCTGGGATGCATTCAGCTCTAGAGGTATGCAGCGTGGAATAAATGTTGAATGTCTTTAAGAATTTCTGCTCATGCGTCATGTTTGAAAGTAACAGAAACACTTACTATTTTTACAGACAGTTTAAGCTAGTCTTTGTGGTGAGGAGGTTTCACCATCTCACAGCAGGTTGCATCATGGTGCCGGCGCACGACTAACTAATGCATCGCTTGCATAGTTGTCTAAGCGTGCTCTTCATTCCAATTTATTTTTTGCATTACATTAAATCATGGAACGGTGTCTAAACTGTTCTGCTTCACATTAACTGGTTAACAAAAATCAGTGATAGCACATAGTGAAAAACATTGTTTCTTTCACTGACCAGCATAATGTGTTACGCTCTATTATGTTTATTGCAGGTATCAGAGATGTGCTACGGGAAGCTATGGTAATACATGAAGAAGGTGTGTTGGCTTGTGCAGCGGTTTCAAGACGTATGCTAATCGTCGCAAGGGTTTGCTCTAAATTAGTCCTAGTTGAAGATATTTATTGCAGGCAACCAAGAATGCCCGGTTGGGCCTACTTCTTGCCAAAGTTCGAGCCTTGGTCAAATATCTTCGTCAACCTTTGGAAAAGGTTGGTCTGGGAGAGGACGGCAACTTCAGGTAATATTCTATTGTATACTTTGTAAATTTCTATTGTTGATTTTTTGTTGTGTTATTTTTTTCCATTGTTATTTGTATTGTTTTTACTTATTCGTCATTCTTACATTGTATGGTTAGAGTAATAAATTTGTTACACTGAAAGTATTATTGTTTATCTTTGACCGGTGTATAGATTTGTTTATAGAAGGATGCGTTCTGAGCATATAAGCGCGATTTTGTCAGATAGTCATCTCAATATGTATGCATACCGTTGTGTATATGATACTGTTTCATGTGGAGTAGCGTACTTTCCAGTTGCTTTTGAATTACACGGTTTACCTTAAAGACTAGATTGCTCCGATGAGTTAATTCTGTAACATTAAAGCAATGAAATGGATTCCAGGGTCCGATATCTCAGCGTCTTCAACGCACATTACGGAATTCTTGTAAATTTTCATCTCTCTGCCTTTCATCTTGATCGGATACAACAAATAGCTCTAAATTATTATATATATAAAAATTTACTGTTGAACATCTTCAAACATCGTCAGTCGCAGATAGGAAGGATATATTCAGCAGTTCCTTCAGTCGATGAAGCTTATGTTTGCTACAACTTTCCTGCACCCAATTTGACGAATACAATTTCTGAATTAAATCATATTGTTGTGTATTTTAAAGTATGGATACATATGTTTATCCTAGTGTAAAACTCTTGAGTGGGATTTCCTACAGTCGACTGGTCGCTAGCAATATAATATACCTTCCTGTGGAATAGCGAAACTAACGTTTATGGTTCTTTTTTGAGGTTCACATGGTTTGAATTCTTTATAAACATATATTACGATTTATTATATAATTTAATAATCATGTTATCCTTTTAGTTTCTTGAGCTTTTCCTTGTTTTGACGATTCTTAATTCGTTGTTCATGGAAGATGTCGTTTCTCTCGTCAATGAAGTCTAGGGGCATCACTTTCTTCAATTCTTCGTAATAAGATATCTCTAACTGAAATAAAGCAACATATTAAAAAAATACTTACTGTTTTCGTTTTCGTAACAAAAATACTAAAAATACTGTTATCGAGAAATTTCTAGAATTTGCTCCAAAAACGTGTAACCTTCTTTGCTAGCAAGAAGTGTTGGAACTTTGAACGTGTTTTAGCAATAATTTCTTCGTTTTTATGGAATGCTGCAGGTGTTCAGAGTGGTATCATGACAAATTAGCTCATTGGCAGTTTTTTCTTCACTGATGCCCTCATAGTATCGAAATGAAGATAAAGATCATATAATCTGTCTTAAAGCCTACGGTCCACGCGTTACTGTGTGGTAGATACAGGGGCTAACATAATTGCTCGGAAATAACCTATCGTAAGAAGTGAACACAGGCAAATTGGATGCTTTTTCGCACCCACGCCATTCACTGTGGCGGCGGATTGTAGGTTTGAAGACAGACTATACAATATCCATTAGAAACCTCAATCTTTTGAATTTCATTACGGAGCGCTTCATATTGTTCAGTTAGAAGATTATCATATTCAGTGAAGAGACGATATACCTCACTTATTGCTGAAACGCTAAATAAACTGTCAATACTGCTAATGTTTAGTGTATATATACTTTATAATCAGATATGTCCATTGAAACAGAATAAGTAATTATTTTGCCGAGGTTTACTGATGTCAGAGGTATTAGAAATTCGAAAAAATTGTCGATCAACCAAATTCCAACTCTTTCATGTGCTATGTTTCAAACGTAGTATCTTGAGCAGAAGCTGTGTTTTACAAAAATAAATGGAAAATCGGTGGATCTGGAGCTTTTACTCTAAAGGTACATTCACTTTTATATAACACCCCTTCTCTTCAGGACACTGCGTTATAAACATAGCTCTTGATATAGACTACATAATGCTATACCTTTTATTATTGTACAAAGTATCTAGTTTTCAAAGATCGGTTTTTAACCTACCTGACTTGCACATTGTGATCAAGAAATCACTTTCTCTCAATTCATATTTGAGTGCTTCAAAAATACGACAGCACTTTTGTATCTGGACAAGATCCCAAACCTTTTGTAACGGCAGGGCTTTCTTGAGTACGTAAGGGAAAACAGCCTGTAATCGAAATAATTGGAGATGGGCCGTCGTTTTCGGCTGAGCCCAAGCTGGAACTTTTTGCCGAGCTGCATAACTCTAGTGTTATACATATTTTAGTTTTCTTATAACCTAAGCACCTTTAATTCATCATCTTGTCTAATAGTACCGGTATCCAGAATCAGCAAGGCAGATTGGAGCGATAGAGTTTGGTTTCTTAGAATACAATAACATCTTTCCTTAAAGTCGTCCACTATATATTGCTCCGCAAAAGCTACCGCGAGAAGTATAACATCAACAGAATATACTGAAATAGAGAATGTTTTAAGTATATGAAAGTGAGGTTGTAATATCGAGTATAAGTGATAGAGTTGAACATTTGGTCTCTTTTAAAAAATAACGAACAAGATTTTGAGAAAACAAGTTTTCCAACTTCGATACGAGCTGAAGCTTGGGCTCTTTGCTTCGAGCCGACATGCCCGATTCTAAATCATAGAATGGCTTCTATAATATATAATATCTGGCTTGCTGGGCCAAGTTTTGTATGAAACATGTTGTGTAGGACTCACCCTTGTCATTACTAATATCGAATAGCCAATCACGGAAAACTTCAAACGCTTCTACGTTCACATTCGGCAAAATTATTTTTCTTACTTCTGGCACAATAAATACTTCATTGAACATCTCTTTCATATAGGAGGATACTCTGCCTAACATCTGAAAAAGAGACTGCAACAAATCAGACGTATAGGTTTCCAGTGCAAGTCCTGTCAAAGCGATGTTAGATGAAATCAAATGTACTTTTGAAGAAAGGCTCGCAATCCACCGATCTATCATTCATTTCAATTTAACACCGCGTCTCTGCAGGATACTTCGCTGGAAACCAAGCTCTTGATATGGACTATGTTATTCAGCTTTGCTACCAGAAGCCGAAATTGATACAGGAGCCGGCTTACAATCAGAAGATTTCTGCATGAATATGTAGGCAAAAATAAATACGAAATCAGGAAAGTAAGAACTTCAAATAGACCACTTCTATTTAAACACATTAACTAAATGTATTTTGTTATTGGACAAACCTCTACAGAAAACAGGAAGCTTTTTCCTTGAACACATAGTAGGATAGATCTCTTGCAGTCGAAAAACTCCTTTTCTATGGACTTCTTGGTTATGAACTTCTTGTTTATCGACTTCTTGTTTATTTTCAAGGACATTACAGTAGACAAAAAACAATTCAATAATTTTGAAATATAGAAATATGACAATTGTTCATTAGTATTGTTATTATTATATGTGACGCAGGCCTGGTTGGCGTGATACCAGGGGCATCAAAAGTGGGGCCCAGGCCAACTGTTTGACCTCCGGGAAAAGCCGTGTTAAGTAGAGTCTATAAACACGACGTCTACGTCTACGTCAACGTTGTTATGACGTCGAGTTGTCTATAGCTTCAACGTCACGACGTCCATCCTGACGGACGTCAACTTGAGGTTGAACTTATAGACACTTCGTTAGATAAAATCAAATGTACTTTTGAAGGAAACACTCCCAATCTACCGGTTGTCCAGGGCCCGCCGGCGTGCAGTGCCGGGCCGGATTTTCATACTTTGCAAAATATTAACAAAATACACATTTATAAATAAAAATGTTCCGAATAAAGACAAAAAGTGTTTCCCGCATACAAGAATATAACATTAGATGTATTTGTTAAAAATATCGATTTTCTCAATTTTTGGTATTGATTTTCTTGGAAAATATATTGACTGTAGCTGGAAAGTAGGGCCGAAGCGGACCCCGACATGCCCCGCTCCGGGACGGGCTTAGAAAAATTTGGCTATCGCGCCGACCCAGGCCGACCGACCCACATATGTGTGATAGTAATTTGGTAGAACCACCCAATATATTTTGGCTTGATTATAATATAGTTTTTATTAAAGTTATTAAGGTAACACATCGTTTTTTGAAAATTAATTAAAAAACCATAATGGTTATTTTTATTGGGGGAATGATTAGTCCTGGCCGGAGCAACAATCGTTCCTGTCACATGGAACCGGAAAGTGTTTCCGGGAAAGGTAGAGAACATCGGTGAATACGGTATTTCGGGGATTGTTTGTTCCCAAGATGGGGGATACGGCCACAGAGTGATGTCTGTATACGCTACCAATCTACCAACCAATTTCCAAATAGAAGGCTCCCTCCAGGGTATCATTCTCAAATTTATGCCCAAATGCGCATCCCGGTTGTGGCTAAGGCAGCTTAAAATATCCAGCCCCTGTCAACTCTATAAGACGCTTCCAAAAACTGCTAGCAATTACGAATATTAGTCGTGGTGGCCTAGGAGTAGATAATTCGGGGTAACCAGGGCAACGAAGAAGAAACCTCGAGCTACTTAAGAGACTGCATCATTAATGGATTAAAGGCAAAAGGCAGGCAAAATATTAGCGAATATTAGTTATATAGTCAAGTGGAAAACACTTTCGGCCAACTAAATACTCAAGTTATTCTGTGGAAGATTCGGACATTTGGAGGTACGGTAAGATTTTGTGGGGTTCGATCAATCAGTAAATAGAGATTCTGGAAGATAACTATAAAGAGTTTTCAAGTAGACATAATTCTTGAAAAACAATTCCAAGCGAGTCCATTAAATGAACTAGTCGCTATTAGCTATTAGTAGTCTAATTAGCTATAATTGTTCATCATTATACAGATTTGTTAGTAACACTGCACAACTGGGAATAAGGGTACTCCTTTAAAACGTTATTTGGGATTCTGGAGGAGAACATTTGGCCAAATAGTTTAGTATCCTAAGAGGAAAGTACTTAACTTCCACTGAATCTTCATAAATATCGAACTCCCCTACTTGTGCTACGGGTGAAGAAGTTCAGTCTCATTGTATCAATAATGATCTATTCATATTCTTTCGGGATTCATCTTCTCAAATCTTAAGGCACAAAATAACTCTCTACGGGGCATTCAATCATTTTATATGACGGTCTTAATTGCTCCAATGCATCCCAAATGCTAATTGAGATTACGAACAAGCCACAAATCGCTAGCTCATTTCTAGTTGACTAGTATGTATTTTTACCTAAAAAACGAATCATCGCCTCTCTACAGTATACTGTGTTGAAAACCTAGCTTCTGCTACAGACTATATAATATAGTCCATAGTCTATATTTGGTAGTTGAAGTCTATTTTGATTCCGGTAAAAAAGCCTTGTAGATAAATTTGAAGTCGTTCGCGCTGTTCAAGTTTCTTGTCGTAGCCTTGTAGTTATTAAAGTAATCTACATTTCTTGCATAATAGCCGGATTACTTATCCAAGACTCTCCATTCAGTTAATTAAACTGGAACACATGCAGGATTCTTTATGCTTTCTTGTAATATAGCTTAGAAATTATGTAAGATCTTCAAGCAAGGCAAAGCCAGCTTGTATTATTTATTTATCATCTCCTGAGAGATAAATTTGCTAATTCTTAACCATACTGTTAGAGCGTAATGCGCAGCATATTAGTTGGCCGACATACCACAAAATTATAATCCAAGATCGTGCTATGCTAGAATAACAGTGATTAACAAAAGTGGTCTACCACAGGGATGGGAATTTCACGGGAGGGCCCGGGGCCGAAAATTTGAGAAATGGGCCGGCCTTTTCCCAGCCCTGAGCCTACCTATATTCTAAAGTCTCTGATTCCAATCCGCCATTAGACAGAATCATCCGAAGACTAGGTGCTTTGATTAGGATTTCACTTTTCCTACTGTCTTATTCTCGCTCCAAACATTGTATCTCATGTTTTGCAAAAGAATACTCCATTAATACAATCTTTTATTTGGAACATCTACTTCACTATGTGGGTCTGTAGGAAACCTCAAATTAGGCATTAAAAGTACTTATAGTCTATCTCAAGACCTAGGTTTTAAGCGCGGAATCACAAGCGGGGCGCTGTGTTATAAATAATGAATGTGCTTTTGGAGAAAATGTACCATATCCACGGATTTTATATTTATTTTCATAACACTGCGTCCCGCTCGTGATACCGCGCTGAAAACCTAGGTCTTGAGATGAACTATTTATAGCTTTTGAAATCAGCAAAATTCCTCGTGGTTTGGAGAACCGATACGGTAAAAAAAGCTATCCCTACAATGAAGACACCATGTTTTTATTCTATCATATTGCCTACGTATGTTTGCTATCTTTCTTTTCCTTGATAATTGCAGTACAATAATCCGGTGGTTGCTAGGTTGCACAGCCTAATCTGTCACATCGGCGAATGTCACAGTATCCTGGATAGCTCTAGCTTCTTAGATTATAAAGAAAATTGCTACTCCAAATAAGAAATTGTTTTAAAAACTCTTCATATACCTTCTGTTAAGATTATTTAAACACTCTGTTGCAGGAATACCTGTTACGGGCCGGCCAGTAATTTTCAAAAATTGCTCACAACTTTATTAGAATTGCGGGGCCAGCATTTGGGCCCGGGCCTGCCCGTTTTTACCAATTTTCGTTGGGTTTAAAAATATATCGGAAAAGTAGGTGTACATTATCGAAAACAATTATGGCTATCTCGTAGAGCTAATCGCTAGCTAAATAACTGTTTTTTGTTCATGGAGAAATATGAACGTTTAAAGGTGGTTACCCCCACGCCCGCATTTGGGGCCGGGCCGGCCCGTTGATATCTATGGTTGCAGGAGCTAGGTTTCTGGTGTGGAATCTCCAAGCAGCTGCGTTTCATATAAATGAATGGAAAATCTGTGGAGTGGGACTCATTTCTTTAAAAGTGCATTCATTTTTATAGAGCTCTTGTCGGCAACGCCGATAGGCAAGTTCTAGATTTAGGGTGATTTGTAAGTAAGAGAAAATTAGTATTGATATTTATTTATATTTAAATGTTTACTATTATTTCTTTGTAATTGAATGGTGCACAGTTTGTACCCTAGTTGAAATTGTTCTCTAGTTGGGACACGAACCGAACAATCTCCACTCCAGTGGTCGTATTCACCAAAGTTCCCACACGGGAACGGTTTTCATTCCCGCTACTAAACCACGGGAACAAAAACCGTTCCCGGGAAGAGAATTTTGAATGCACAGGAACGGACGGGAACGTTGATGAATACCGTTTTGCCGGGAACGTTTCCGTTCCCATGATGGGAATCTTGGTGAATATGGCCACACGACTCACGATACTCTCCTGTGCCCGTAGTAGAGAAACGCCCGAGTGGGTGTCCGGGCAGTTTTTGGCTGACCGAGCAGTTGTGGGTTGGGCCTTTCCAATCTAGGGCCATTGGATACAGGACTACTCTCCAGGATAAGTTATAGTTCTAGCTCATGATAGAGACTGTATAAGTAATCACGCTCGGATTTTCGTTGAAAAACCGTTATTTGCATGAGAATCACGACTCTGAGACAATCCGACAAGTGCTGGTAGCTGAACTTATGGTTACACTACTCTTTTTTCATCTATGAGAGATTTTGCGGCATATTAATTGTTTTAATCATTTATGGTAGAGATTCCCAGGCACTTGTGATAATTTCAATTCAGGATAAGGTCCAGTTTTGCAGCGTCAATATTGCGACATTTTAGTTTGGCACATCCTTTTGTTGGTATCATAATGGGAAACTACGAAGTAACTATACCTATTTATCAAGCTATTATGAAATATGATACAAATATTTAGAATCTAGAACGGTATTTACTTGAAATATATACCATGTTTCTGGAAATACTTACTCGTATAGTCTCTCCCAGAATAAAGGCGGCCGTCTAAGAATTTAATGAGCAAGTTGGATATTTAACAATCTTTGAACAAAGAGTTTAATTTAAACAAGGTATTTTACTTTATAATTATATTATATCTAAGAAGTACCATATATCTAACCAATCTATATAGTTTCGATCCCCCCCCCCTTCATTTGCAGTCTGTGGGGTAATCTGTGTTCTACCAAATGAGGTTACCCAATGACCCAAAAGTGACCTATGTCGCCCTGTCTATTTAATACTCAAACAACCATACAAACCAATCAACAATACTCAACAGCACATATTTTATATATATTATCAATAATAATATAATAATAATAATAATAATATTCATTCAATACTCAAGATTATATCTGTCTGATTGTTGTTGCTTTCTTTCCAAGTACTTGGTTCATTTCTTGAATCCAAACTTCTCCTAGTTGTTCACTGAACAGATCCCTCCATCTTCTCTACCATATATTATCAATATTAAAAGTTAAACTAGTCTAATTCTAAAGTACAGAGGCAGTATAGCAAACTTAATAGTACCATTTCTTAACACTTTTACCTTCATTACCCACCTTACATTACCTTACCCAGTGGATAGAAGCTTTGCCTCATAATCTCGAGGTCGATGGTTCGAATCCGCCCCGAAGAAAGACTTCTTGCAAATTTCTGATCCGCCGCCGCCGCTCCCCAGGTGCTGTGGAATTGAGTCCTGACTCCCTATGGTCCCTTCGTCCCACTTTATCCTCCAAATATCTGTGATCTTGTGTTTCGTAAAATATCAATAAACATTCTTTTTTCTTTTCATAGTTTACAAAATGAATGCCTAATTCGTTCGAGAACCTATTATTTTTTTGAATTTATCTGGTGCATCAACTGTTCACATCAATTGACTAGTATAGTTTGTAACAAGCGCAGTATCTTGCAGAGAGGCGATGTTAGACTAAAATACATGCAGTTTAAAAAAAGGCTCAAAATCCAGGAATTTTACGTACATATATATTTATAGAGAACACCGCTGTTCCTCAGTATACTGATCTATAAACCTAGCTCTTGATACAGACTATAATGAAAGCAGTAAATTTTATATACAAATCCTTCTAACAATTAAGTTTTGTGAACTTTCCATAACATATATGTATATATAAAACTATTTACCATCTTTTGATCTAATAAACTATTTCCGGCACTCGAGTAACCCTAAGTCTCCCATCATTATAAACTATAATGTGACCAATATTGTATGTTAACAATAGTCTAAAAACCATAATACATACATTTATGATATTGACCATTTTAGCCAAACAAATAGTCTCATGGGGTACTTTGCAAGCACTTTTATTGAACTATATGTCATATCGGTTTACCCAAAATATTTATTCAAAGAAAAATCTTTTTAATTTTCTATTTTCCTCAGTTTTTGAAAAATCAGTTTGTTTCACCCAAATTCGATGTCTTATCGAGTTTCGTTTACGAATACGCTCGGTCAAACTCACTTTCACCTAAGTAGAATGAAATATTTTGTTTATGTTATCGTAGTCTCAGCATTGTTTCTGAACCTAAAACACAAAAATCCAAAAATTCCTGGAATTGCAGCTCCTGCAGCAACATTTTATAGTTTCCTGTGATTTATTGATTGCTCAGCGGTTCTGTCCGGTACTTGAGGTATTCTATAAAAATGAATAGACTATTAAACTATTATATCGAAAACAATATCTATGTCAATACAATACCGCAAATTTCAAATCTAGCTTAGTGAACAAATTATAATGATCAGAATTGATCTATTTCAAGCAACATTGCTCAAAATCAAGTTAGGTTCAGAAACTTTTCTATTTTACAAATCTATATTCTATTCAGACTGTCCGTTTTGCTGGTTAAATATAGGTCGACCCCACTTAAAGTAAAAGCCAATTTTCCACTTGGACGCTGACCTAAATTCGGTGTCTATAGACTATAGTTGTCTTCATGTGAGAGATAGCGAGAGAAAGTTCTTAATTGCAATTATCTACATTTGCCATTGATTTAATACCTGTTTTACAATTCGGCAATGTTAAAATGTAACTATAGTCAGCACCAAGAGTAATGTTGGAGTGTTGCTTTCGTATTGTTGAAGAACATTGCGTAAATTTTCGTTTTTCGAAGATTTTCCGAGCCATTTTTAACGGGACTATCCCGTTTCCGAACTTGTCGTTTCCGAACTCCCGACTCCCGTTTCAGAACCGCCGTTTTCAAACTGGCCTGTTACAGAACTGGCCATTTCCGAACCGGCCGTTTTCGTCCCTTTCGTCCAGAACGGGATAGTCCGTTTTTTAACGAGATTATTTTTCTACACTATAATTACTCTTTGCTCTCACTATATAACAACTATTTGCAACATACTTAAAGTTAGTTTCTAGCAAAACAGCTTTGTTTAGCGCAATACTTTTTGAGCCGAATGTAACATTTCAAAAGGTAATCTTCTATAGTACATTAATTTTAGAATTCTAACTCATAATATTACACTTATACTGTTTAAAAACTATTTATTCCGTATATTAATGTATATTACATGACGGGTGTTCTTGTTATTCTTTCCATCTTTGGGCCTATTGTGTTCTTACTTCCATATAAGCTTTTATTTGCCAATCGTGAATAATTTCTGGGAATTGGTTCTAGAAGGCTGAAGGCACTCTGCAATAATTGGTTTAATTAGCATATTTCAATAAAGCCACCCACAAAGCACAATTAACCAATATATTACACATATAAGACTAGATACACCGAACGGACGGCCATATTACCACTGCACAATTTAAGCTTGTTTCCAATAATATTAATAATAATACTAAAAATAATAATATTTATTGCCAGAATCGCATATCACATCTTGTTGTGTATTTCATTAGCGCTGGGTAATCATGTTTCTGAATATTCTTGGCTCGTCTTTCGCTATTCTTTGCCAAGCAACACCAATTCTTCCAATTGAAATGGTTCCCAATTCTTTCCATATAAAACAGTTAAAACAATGTTTACTTTAGGGCAGCAGAGCTTTACAATTAGTCTTTTGAAACGTATATTATAGATATTTAGATCCATTTCTCAGTTCTTGAAGTTTTTCATATTTTAAATACTTCTCACTCGTTAACTAGGTTTTTCTCTCCTGCATTGATCACTTTACTTCCAATTAGAAACATAACTCAGTTTTAACCTTTGCTCTCAACTATATTTACAGTAGTCGGAATCAAGAGCTTGGCTTTCAGCGCAGTTTCCTGGATAGAGACGGTGTTCAATTAAGATGAATGTAGGATTGAAGAAAAGCTCCTAATCCATCTATTTTGCAAGAATTTTTATATAACAGCGCTTGTTTACGATTCTGCGCCGGTAGCCTAACTATTGATACAGCTTATATATCTCTGAACCAAATCTCTAAAGTTCATATTTGTTGACTTAGCTGTACATAGTAACGACAGTGCTCTGCCGTGAGTAACTTCAGTTTTTTATCCCAGCACTCTTAAGACTGCAAAACAGTTCTTTCACTAGGCTAATTCCCTTTGCTGGTATGTTTCTAGGCAACTGCCAAGTGCACGCAATTAACGGGCCACATTAGCGAGACGATTATTGATTATTTCTGCAACCATCAGATATCGTATTAGCGTTAGCAACAGCATTAATTGCCACAGACCTGAGTGAGCTAGGCTTTAAACAAGTTTATCGATCGATTCCTCAGTGGGCTGGTTGGCTGGCTGAATGCAATTAACGCGCCGGCAGCCCATAAATTGCACCACCGCTCTGCCAATAACAGACTAACTATTAGTGCCAACCATCTTCAGTAGACTACAGCTCGCACTGGGAAAATGGCTTTGGACTCAATTCGTAAGATCCAAGCAAAGAAACGCAATTATAATCCTGAAACCCAATGGAACTAACTTATTAGAGCCACTTTTTCTTGATTTCAAAGTTTTTGACAATGTTAAGCTACTTTTTGCGGCTTATAGAACGTTTCTATGAGTTTCGAGGTTGAAAATTATCTTCCAATAAGTTTAACGTTCTTGGATTACGTTTGCAATGACTTGTATTGTCTGATTGAAGATCATTATTATAGTGTTACTTACATATATTTAGCTTAAACTTGCATGTATTTTTGTTCTTCAAAACTCTTCAGATCCGTTTTCAACAAGATTCTTTTTCATTCCATTATTACTCTCGAATTGGACTCCATTCAAAATTCGAAAAGATAACTTCATTTACTAATTTTAACCTTACAATTAGAACTATTTCGCAAAACAGTTTATTTTCACTTCAATTTTGTTCATTTTTATATGTTCTGACTAGTTAAACTACTTTTTTACTTGGTTTATGCAAGAAATATTGATAATTGGCGGGCTAATTAACTCCTCATTTGCAAATTGCCCGAGGGCAGAGGAATTTGCCCAACATCACCACCCCAATTTGGACAAAATAACCCCAAAATAATGAATTTGGCTAGGTTTTCCTTAAAATTGCATTGTTTTAACTGGAATTAGTTGTTTTGAATAAGTCTGCATAATTTGTTTTCTTTCTAGTATGTACAGATGTTCCTATTTTGAGTTTTGAATCTTTTTTTCTAAATAATCTTAAATCTTTTCATTCATTCGATTGAAAATGCTAGTGTTGACTATTTGTTTAATGAGTCAAAGGCCTTTTTTATACATTGTGAGAACCCTTAAATAACAGTTTAAACTAACTCAATTGATTGAAATCTACTCATTTGTAAATATTTTGACGAAAAAACTTGCTTTCATTACTTTTTTTCTTTTATGGGCCAAAGTACGCAAAAGTTGGCCTGGGCTGAGGTCTATATTTTGGGAAAATCTTGGCCCAACCGGTGCGTAGTCATTAACGTGCTACTCCAGAGGTGGTTATCCGGCCGGCCCGGCCTGGGTTTGAAAATTTCAGGCCGGGCCGGAAAATCACCTCTGTGCTACTTTACATTAAAAAGCACAAAAACTCATTTCCTATACGAAATCAGCTCACGCAATGCTTTCAACTCTTTTCAATCAACAAATTATGTATTTATAACACTAGATTACGTTTCTTATATCATGCATACTCGGTGCGTAGTAAAATTAGTAAAATTCTTGGCAATATTTTCACGAAATGTGATATCAATTTCGGTCATCGAGTAACTATGACTAACTGAGGCAATCATTTTTCGCTAACAACTTGTTTACCAAATATAATTCTGATTATACTAATCCTAGAATACTAAGCCTACTTTCTATGAGCACATAATTGCTCATCTGATGCGAAATTTGATTCGATTACCACCTAGAAAGAATAATAATTTAGTATTTATTATTTATTTTTAGTATTATTGCGTATTTATAATAACTAAATCAAGTTATTATAAATACGCTATATAATAGTTAATGTATATGTAGATGTATTCAATTTACAATACAAACTTGCCATCAGTGATCAGAAAATGAGCTTTTCTTCTCTTCGAGTTTAATAGCTCACTATATTCGGCGGACCAATCGCTTGCAGTTAAAGGTCTGATAAATTAAAAATAGCGCACAGCTTTGCTCTAAATTTTCTATAATTACTCTAATATGCTCTAAGAAATTTGCAGTTCGTACCGTAACCCTCTGCAAGCGATAAGTTTACTCACTGACTGTAAAAAGATACTACAGTTATAGTCTGTATCAAGAGCTATGATTCTAGCGTACCATCCTAGAAAAGCAGGTGTTAAATATGAATAAATGGAAAAGCCGGTGATTTGGAACCCTTTTTTTTTAAAGTCCATTCATTTATTCTAACACAGCCTCTCTCCATCATACTGAGCAGTGGTGTGTGGGATCCCTCCCGAATCCCGGCTCAAGCTCAAATCCCGCCCTCCCGAATCCCGGGCAAAAAAATATCAATCCCAAATCCCGTTCCCGGATCCCGCCTTTTGCTAAAATGCGATCCCCCACACCACTGCTAATGATCGTGAGCTGGAAACCTAGCTAATGAAAGAGTCTATAGCATAGCCCTAATGCAGGTCAGATCGTAACTCAGCGACCTCTTCTGACCCAACAATGATCACAACAACTAACCATAAGGTCACTTTATTCACTTTATGAATGTAGTTAGTATTACAAGTATTTATAATAATAATAATAATATTAATATTCATTCAATACTCAAAAATATATCTATCTTAATATATCTATACAAGTAATTAGTAACCTTTTATTTATATACGATATTACTTTAATGTAATGAACTTTTCTTTCAATTTAACTTTTCGTTTTCAGAGATGTATTTACTGGTAGACTTAGCAGAGCACATGGATAAGATGGGCGAAATTATAACACATTTAGTAAGTTTTGAAAAACTTGTTAATTAAGAATTATAGTCTGTTTTATAACCTAGACTGCAAGCGTCGTTTGTAGTTAACGTGCAGCGATGAAGGACTTTCTGTTCAAAAGTACAATTTTACTCGGGCAAAATTGCTCTTTTCCTTATAAAGCCGGTTATAGCGGCAAGTTAACTACAAGCGGCGCTTGCAGTCTAGGTTTTAAAACGGACTATTTATTGTTTTTATAGTAAGGAAGCCTTGTCTTCTGCGTATTTTTATAGAAAATTATTTTTTATCAAACGTTGATAGGAAACATGTTGCGTAAAGGGTCTTTAAATTCTTAATCATGGCATCTTTATTATCGACTTCCTAATTTGGGCTACTTTCTCAGCATAGTCTAACCTGTTTCTTTCAATTAAGCAAAGGGTAGCAAAATGGTCATTTGGTAGTTCTTATATTAGTGTCGAGAATTCCAGTTTAACAACGTGGGGCCCGAACACTTACTATTCATTAAATTGATGATCTTGATAGTTTTAGTAGCTGTGTCAGTAGTAGTTTCTACAGAGAAATCGATACAAGTTATATATTTAAAGTTGTTACAAAGTATTTAAAATACTATCGTTCTAGGTCGGTACTTACAATGTTCCCATCTCGATAGTTGATAATATGGTCAAGTTCTGCCCCAACTGCAATGTAAAAGCACCTAAACCGGTGACAGTGGGGAATCGAATCCCGCAGTTAAAAGTAAGATTGATAAATAGTCAGAGCTTGTTTTAGTAAAGTTGTCGTTTTTGTAAACTTCAGCATATATGGTCGGCGGACTAATCGCTAGCAGTTAAAGGTCTACTAAATTAAAATTGGAGCATATATTTGCTCTAAATTTGCTCTAAATACTCCAATAAGCTCTAAATAGTTTGCAGTTCGTACCGTAATCCTTTGCAAGTCATTAGTCCACCGACTATAATAAAGTTCTCATGATCCGCAATTTATGATAGTTAAACTCCTGAATCAATTCATGAAAGTCCTCATAGATGAAAACAAAATTGGTTGTGAAGACACTCGAGTAATGTGATAATCTTAAATTTTAGCATCAACCACAAGAAGAGAAGAGACCGTTGCCTTTAGACGATTCCCCTGTTGGAAGACGCACCGCAGCCAAAAACGCAGCTATTATCAGAGCTCTGGAAAAGGTGGGAAACCGTTAATCAAATATGGTTTTACTTGGTTCCGGGGTTTGAGCTTGAGACTTTTGTACACTTGGTATAGTCAATAAAACTGTCCACTCTTGTAGTGACCTTAGAGTATTCCACCTTTACTAAACTAATATAACTGTGGTATCTTGGCAAAATATTAACTACATTATATATCAGAGCTAGGTCTCCAGCTTATTGTTAGTATTCTGCGGGAGGTGCGGAATTAGATTAAAATAAATGGAATATCTGCCATACTGCGGAAGAAACCTATCTATTTATACTGATTGTATAAACAGCGTTATTAGAAATGTTTTAGCCAGCTACATCATGCTTTCCTGGAGCTCCAACAGCGTCCACTTCGGCTACAGAAGATGAAGAAGATAGCGATAGTATTGAGATTATTGAACCACCACAGTTGGTTAATGTCGTAAGTCTTGTTGTCTTCACCGAGACCTACCCAAATTTGTTTTTTGAGTTCCAAGTTGCAGATTATTAAGTTCAGGTTTACCGATCCCTGAGATTCATTTAATAACCATAAATTCCACTGATGAGAGCATTAGCATGTTCTTATTGAATGGATATATCTTTATAATTACTGATTCTTTTCAGAAGATAGAACCCGATAATTTGATTCCAATTGTCCCTATTGGTATTCCTAGCCCTCCTGACCAGGTTACTTCTTCTGGGATAAAGACTCCGACGCTAGAAGGTTCTGCAATTAATGAACATGTAAACGTTGTAAGTTTTTCTATTAAAACTAGTAAATTCAAGCTGTGTACCTCAAAAGTGCAAGGACGGTGTCAGGGGTGGTAATGGGCAGTCCATGAGGAGACTGTCTCCGTCCGGGCTTTTCAGGCTCAACAACGTTCCAAATCTTAGTAAAGAAACAGTTAGTAAAACTATTTTTCTGTTTTGGAAACAAATGTTTTTAGTAAAAACTTATGTTTCAAATATATTCCCCAGCAAGTAACACTCCATTCCTCTTGAATCAGATCGTAGTTTAAAACTAGTTGGGGGTTTGAAAGATTCACAACAGTCAAATGAGAAACTTTTGGAAAACAATAATAATCCATCTTGTTCAGAAAATGGAGCCAGCGTCAATGGCAACACTGCATCCTACCTTGCTGGCTTGCCTGCTCTCGTCAACCCCTAATATGTTTGCCGGTAATGGTCTCGACACGAAGAGTATGGAGTCTAGGAGTACTGTATCACCTAATCATGAAGATGAGGATATGCCTCAGTCACCAACTAAACTGGTAAGTTGGTTAAGTTTATCTTAAAACACATTTTTTGTGGTAGCTGAATATTTAATAGCCATGGAAAAAACTGTTTGTAGTTATTTGAACAAATAAGAAGTGTTTTCAACTTTAGCGTATTTTCTAATTACTTAACAAGCTCATTTACTTTTAGTCGACGGACGAATCACTTGCAGCTAAAGGTCTATTTATTATAAGGGGAGCGCACAATTATATGCGGTTACTTGTACATTCCTTTTGTTTTACGCGCTCCTTCTAAATTCTACCGTACACCATGCAAACGATTCAGCCGTCGACCATACAGTAAATTTGAAAGAAGCCCTCAGCTGTTGTTCAATCATAAATTGCTGTCACTTTAGTTTTTAATTTTCTTTAAAAATAATTTATGCACATTTTCACACTACTAATGCGCCAGTTTCAGAATAACTTTGAACAAATCATCTCTGAGATGCAAGCAGAAATTGCCATTCAACGAAGACCAGCCGGTACGAATGGTAAGTTCAGAGATATTTTTAAAACGGATGAAGAATCTGTTACTCCCTATAAATGCCAGAATTAACAATTTGTAACCGTTTCATCTGCTTTATGGCGGGTGGCGGGTGCTTTAGCCTAGTGGTTAGAGCACCGGTCTCTGAATCCGTGAGGACTTGAGGGTGCGACTCCCCGTGGCTGCAGAAGGTTTGGGCTTGGGAAACCAGCAGCCTACTTATTCCATGTTTCGTGCCCCGAATAATGTTAGAAAGGAGCAGTCTCTGCTCAGAAGATTCCGGATTGAATGGCCAAAACCCTGCGCCGAAGAAATCTACAGTTATTGGGTGATATGCGCGATTGCAGGAAATAAAACCATTTTAAATACTTTGAAACCGTTCCATAATCATTAGTAATATAATGAATTGCAGATGCGCGTGACCGCTATTCATCCAGGAAGAGCAGAATGGTCTACTCCCAGAAGGATTTGGTAAGCAACGCGTCAGAAAAGTTAAATTTTTAACATGCTAAAAAGTCTATTTCAAAACCTAGACTACAGCGCGCCGGCCTTACTAGACTCGCGGTGTTGCAAAATTTTCCTACAAAATTGCAAAAATTGCAAATTGAGAGATTCAGAAACTTCTCAATTTTCTATTATAGAAACATAACAATGTTCTAACATATTTTTATTATGCAGTATGGTCAATGTCGTCTACTGACGAGCCCCGCATTGATCAAAACTACTTCGTATAGACCTGGGGGGCGAAACGATGTAGTTTCTCAAAAATGTATAATTCAATAATTTATAATTCATTTATTTTTTAAACCCATTTTACAATATTACTTAACCTTTTAATCTTTAAAAGCAAAACTTGGCAACATCGAGCATAGAATAAGGCCAGCACGCTGTAATTTAGATTTTGAAACAGACTATACAACCGACTATAGAGGAAACAATACCTTGTGTGATACTGAAAATATAAAACATTGACAATCAGAATCATTTTCATATATGCAAATTTCAGACAAGGGTAGTTTCTAGAGCTACTTATCCAAGAAATTTTAAATTATTATCTTACATTAGTTTATTGTAATTCTATCAAAATCTCTTCCAGAAAGTTCTCGAGCAATACTACAGAAGTGACCCCAATGCCTGCGCCAACAGTGAAAAGAAGCGGCAAATGATGACCATACTGGGGATAGATGCCAACCGAGTAAGCACATCTATTTACAGGGGTGTTCACAGGATACCCCGCTGCGGTTTTTGAGCGGCCCGGCCCATTTGCGCAAAACTCATTTCATATCACACCTATATTCGGAAGCTTCCGCTTTGGATTGAAAGGTTTTCGTTGAGTAACCCCATCTGCGATCCGAAAGGTCTTAATTTTACGAAAAGTTCTCCTGAAACCTTCTCGCAAAAACTTTACTCCAACTTCTTTATATGTTTTTGTTATATTTGATAAATAAAAAGCTTAAAAACCAGTTCTAATTTTGAATATTATATTTTTTGTTTCAGTTGAAAGTGTGGTTCCAAAACCGTCGTCGACGTGACAAGATAAGACACCATACCGAGAGTCCTTAAAAGAATTCTTTATACAAAAATAATGTATTTTGTTTATTGTTTTCTTAAAACAACGTATTATTTTGTTAGGAAACTGTAGATTGACAATTCTAGGTTGATTCACATTAGTAATTATATAACAATAACTATAGTCTGTATAAAGAGCCTGGTTTCCAAACACACAGAAAAGGATCCCAATCGACCGATTTTCGATTAATAATAATTAAACACCGCGGCCCCCAAGAATACTGCTCTGGAATCCTAGCTCCTGATACAGACTATACACATATGTCTCGCACTTTGCTTTAATCAATAACGATTCTCATATAACTCACCAATAATAAACTTTCCTAAAATCACATTATGGTCAGTATCTCAGCTCAATTAGTTCTCTATTGCCCCTTATGATAATAATATAATTTAAGTTTTAAAGTATTTGTGCAAATAACAGATTCTTATTAGAATAAATATATTTATACTATATTTTGTACTTAAGTGACAAAAAAAAAGAAAGTAACCAGCCGAGCATTATTGTTCGCAAGTATTTAAGTTTGTGTTGTTCTACCTAATCTGAAAGGAGCATACTCACAGACTTAGGACATATAGGAGTAGATATAACTTCCAACCATAAGGAGCGTAACAAATGGATGAATAATATAAACAACGAGACCGATCTATCACATTTATTTCATACGGAATGTGTGTTTAACAATAGTTAAGATCTCACATCAACTACACAAACTTGTTAGCCTGTTAGACAAAAATATCAAGGAATACACGAAATACATGAATCGGAACTCAAAGAGTTCAGAATTCTGCACCTGTGTTGTATTTATTTAAGTATACGTTCTGTATTTATTGAACCATTTATTGAATCTCATCATAATATTTGCTTTTATGAATGCACTGTTATTTTTAAATGGTTTATATACAAGTAGTAATATATAATTTAATTGAAGGGATATTGGAAGACTGAAAATGGAAAAGCATATGAAAAAGAAAGTTATAGAATTGATTTAATGGATTAGTAAAGACTAAAGTTTACAAGAAATCATTAAATGTGTGAACTATTTCGTTTCGCCCAGCGTCTTAGACGAAATAGCTCTGATCGGTGGTATGGGCTCCTCTGTAGGATGACCACCGATCCTTGTAATATAATATTGTTTACAATCGGTCGAAAAGACATAAATTATATCTTTTACTAATTATAGGGTTGTGTTTTTGTACCAGGAATAGTAGAGAGTTCTATGGTGACTTCAGTAATATCAAAACACAAGTTTTCCGGAAAACACAAGTAAATCAAGTGTAAAACGATACTCAGCCATTTTTATTTGTTTTGTGTTTTCTGGAAATCAATAAATATTTCTATTTCTATTTCTATAGCGTAGGTTAGGGCTTTTCTGGAGCTGCCTATTAGGCATCTGATACTTACCGACATGGTAAGAATACAGTAGTTGAATCAAGTTAGTGGAAGATTGAGGGTTCGTTAGGTAAACTATCTATCACATAGTTTATTCAAAAAAGCATCAATTCACAGTTATTTAGAGTTCATTCGCTATGTTTCATGATTTGTTATGACTATCGCCTTTTGGCGAAAAGTGAAGCATTAAAAAACATTTAAAAAAAACAAAATATAATACTATATTTTACAATCTTCTTTTAAATTAACTATCATTATATTTTATTTATTTAACGTTATATTGTATATTCGTAGAGCTAACAATATTGTTTTGTGTTACCTTAAATGTGGCATTTTGTTTTAATCAAATGGTTACATAACATATTTATCTTAATATAGTTTTAATATCAAACTATGATGTTTTTGTTACTATTGTTAACAATATATCTTTAATTTTGTAAAAAAGAACAAGATGGCCCAATTCTTCGCGCTTGTGTTGACTAATGACGTCTTATGAGTAATAAACAGAACGAGTAGGATGTAATCAGAGCTGATTATCCGGCC
This sequence comes from Phasmarhabditis papillosa, assembly GCA_034691345.1. Taxonomy (NCBI): domain Eukaryota; kingdom Metazoa; phylum Nematoda; class Chromadorea; order Rhabditida; family Rhabditidae; genus Pellioditis; species Pellioditis papillosa. The sequence continues at coordinate 26,438 of JAQGAV010000540.1, forward strand.
ACCCGGCCTGGGTTTCATAATTTCAGGCCGGGCCGGCAAAAAGCTCTGGATGTAATGCAATATGGAGGCAGACTGAATGGTGGGTGCAGTGACAGTACTAGGTCGCTTTTATTCTTTCCTTTTATAATTGTTATTTCTTTTCTTAATGTATAATAAACTATAGTAGTTCTTGTCAAGAATTGAATGAATAGTCAGAAGTGCGACCATCATAATAAAGCGGACTATAAATTGTGTAAATTGAATATTATCAAGTTTCTCCTGAATAAAGAATTCATTAAAGCAATTGTTCTCATTTCCCAATTCTAAGCATCAGTTTAGAACATTTGGCGACCACGCGACTAATTCCGAACCTACTAATTGCCTTCCTTCCTTTACACTATGTCCGGGCCTATCCGGAGTTCCATTGGCCTGTCAAAAGGCAGACTTCAAAAACACCTTGACTCCTATACTACTGATCTTCGAAGTCGAAGTTCCTGCTAAAGACATCAGTGACCTCGAGTTATCCGAATACTACAAACTATGCGACTCATTACGAAACAAAATACACAAAGCAACTAAAAATTTCGATAAACTTAAACTATCATGGATGACCTACATTTCGACCCTCGCTTCCACTACCGAACGCGAAAACGAATCAAAGGATTGTGAAAATTATCTCAGAAACTTTGGGAATTTCGAAGAGACCATCGAAAATGGTAAAAACATTGTTGACACACTCGATATCTACATTTAAGAATACAAAGACGAAATTACTTCAAGAAATGAAACCTCAGATTCCGATGAAGAATAACAAGAAGAAAATCTGGATAATCAAGAATACCCTCACACTGTTCCTGTATCCACTCGACCAATCAACCTAGCAAATATCGATACACCTGCACCGACATCTACTCATTACGCACTATCCTTCAGTCACCTCCCTCCAGTACACATTGCTCCATTCTACGGCTCGTACAGCAAATGGTCCACGTTTTGGGAAACATACAACAATATGATACACAGTCAATCAATGGATGATTGCATGAAATTCTATCATCTCAAGAGTCATCTTCGCGGTGACGCTGCCAGACTAATCTACATTATTCCTATCTCAGCAGCAAATTACACAATTGCTATAAACAAATTCAAAAGTGAATACGGAAAAACTGAGTTCATCTGTCACGAACTCAGATCCAAACTCACTTCATTTCATTGCAGAGGTAAAAGTAACCAAGAACTGACTTCCTCCCTCAACTACGTGGAACAGATCATCCTCCAACTCGAATCACTTGGCGATAATCCGAACACCTCTCAGACTGCTCTGATCCTTGAGACTCGATTCCGTCGGTTTGCGGTTTCAAGAGCAATAGGCAATCTATCTGACAATTACACTGCTAATCAATTTCTTTCCGAACTTCGAAAAGTATTCTCATCAGGTGCCAAACTTGATAGAATCTTTCACGTCAACAAGTTTCCTTCACAAAATGCACATCCCAGAAAAAATTTCAACAACCCAACTACACATCAGTCTTCCGCGCTAACAGCTACCACAATGGCTCAACTAACCAAGTCTTCAAATCAAGTAGTTCAGAAAAGATGGAAATATGCCTTATTTGCTGATAATAATGATCACTCGATTGATCATTGTAAGAACTACCTCACTGCTGCAGATAAATACAACCGAGCAAAACAACTTCGACTGTGCTTCAATTCAACTTGAATTCATCCAAGCATCACATTAAGGACTGCCAAAGCAAATACTTGAAAATATACTTACGTAAGAACCCAGGTAAAACAAAAGGTAACAATTTCGAATTCCACAATAAAACTAAATGGTCCTTCCTCTGAATGCGTGAGTGCGGATGCCTTGGATCTTTGATTTTCCTTTTGTTGATGACAAGTTCCCGACTAGGGCTCTCTTCGTTACTAAAGCCGTTTAAATCTAATAAAATTGAACTAAATTAGTTCAAAAATGCGGATGGCTTGGCTGCAGCAAGTCTCACATAAGAGTTTAACGATACTGACTCCTGTCAGGCTTCTAACATTAATGCCGATTAAAAAGGCCACCATTACTATTTCGAAAAGGACATTTCCAGATAACTTCTGACTATAATTATAAAAAGATCTGTATTATCTTCCCTGTGTTTGACCAAACTTAAATAAATAACAAAATTCAAAACTAATATTTATTGAATTAAAATATTAATTAACCTTCACAATAACAACATAGAAAATATTATTCTAATTTAAGTTAATTTACTAAAATCCACTTCTTTCTTCTGACTATGCTGTCCATACGTTATATGGGTGTTGAAGTCAAATGCATTCGAGCACAAATCACCACACATATTGCATCTAAAATACAAAATTGGAATATTCCAAAAACATTTTTTTAAATTTCATTTATAAAAATAGGTTACCAAAAGAAGAGAAAGACGTTCGAATCTTTTAAGAGCGTTATTATTTGTTAATAACAAAATATCACTAACATACCTTAATGGCTCGTCTTTTGTATGGAATCCCATGTGCATAAAGAACATTATTCTGTCTTTATAGCTTATATCACAAATGTTACAATCCTAAAAGAGAAAGATTATTATTAAGTAAGATGAATTATATTAACTTTTATCTTTGTGTTTTTATTAGTTGTCTCGGAAAAATAATAAATATTCTATTCTCTTCTAGACTAGACTGTGTATAAAGTTTAGAAGTTATATCTAAAATATACTTACATATTTCTCTGTTTCAATCAATTCAGGAGTAGTTTGAATGGTAGTAGCACTGTCTTTTGCCTGAAAATAACATATTTATATATTGTTTTATTATTTATTTCATTTCTTCATTTGATACTATTTAATAAAACTTACATTACTCTCCAATGCTTCTGGAGTTCTCTCTTTGTTCATATCATAATCGATAGACACGTCGCATTTTGAGCTTTCTGTAGCTGTTCCACTGATTGTTGAATCTGGAGTAGAACGATTCGAAGAAGCGGTAACCTCGGATTGCACAGATTCAGGAATCACTTGCTCTTGAGAAAGCTGGTTCTGAAAAAATCGTCATATTTTGAGGATAATAGTATACGGTAAATATACAAGTGTCAATTAGAATGTATTAAAAAGAAATAGAAACTATTATAGTCTGTAACAAGAAAAGGTCTGCGAAGTGCGGTATTATAAAGGCTTTCAGAAACTGCTCAATTTTCGTCGAAAGTAGATGTTCTTGGTATGATTAGAAGTGCAATTTATTTCTTGTTACTAGAAAAATATCATGGCGTCTTTTTGCGATGGTTTGATTACATAAAACCCAAATACGTAATTGCGAAAGCATTGATTTAACACCGCACCTTGCAGCTTTTTTCTTGTTACAGACTATATACATAATTTAAACCATTAAACCTTTAAAAACTTACCAAACCACACTGTTGCTGGATAAAATTAAGCAGAAAGTTGCTAAGTTCATGTGTTTCTGGCTCCTTTGGTTCAATCTTGACCGGTTGCATCTTTCTTTTTCTTCTATTAGCAGGTTCTAACTTAGGCATGGAATTGAAGAGTTGCTGGACAAGATGCAAGCCTTCTGAAGTCTGGGAAACATCCATAGACTCATTTGCACTGTCAAGGTGCTCTTCGGATTTATCCAATCTCTGAATACATATTATAATAAAACTAATTATAGTCCCTATTAATTATGTTATGGATTCACAAGTTAATTTATTAAATAAACAGTTCTTTTGCTACTAAATATCTGCCCAAATATATATTCAATATGGTTACCTCATGTTCCAGATTCAGGTCCCTTGTATGATAGTGAATCATAAGTCTTCTGGCGGTTTTATAAGGAATAAAACAATGTTTACAGGTAACAGGAGTAATAGCCGTTATAGAATGACCTTGTTCAGTATGATTCCTTAAAATATTAGATTAATTTAAAATATTATATTTATAAATTGTTTTAGCATTAACATTATACACTTGTTATTCATTAAAATAGTATACTAATGGTAAGGTAGATTAATAAAACTGTTTGTATATATAGTCTATATCAAAAAGAAGACTGCAATGCGCGGTGTTGTGAAAGGTTTGTAAAATCGCTTGTTCTGTGTAAAAAAATTTTGTTTGTTTCATATACAGAAAAAGACAAATACGCAATTGCGGAAGCCTACGTCAACCACCGCGCTCTGCGGTCTTTTGTTTGTTATAGACTATAGTTATTACAGTTAAAATTATGTTAAAAATACAATATAAATAATTATAAATTTCTAAAATACTTACTTTAAATGATTGAAACAGCTAAACTTCTCTTCACAGCCTAGAACTGGACAGTCAAAATCGCCATTGGGTTTGGCATGTGTCATCCAGTGTTCTTGAAGCTATAAAATAATATTATTAATATTAATATAAAACATTTATATGTTATATTCCTTAACAAAAAGAAGACTGCAATGCGCGGTGTTCTGTAAGGTTTGTAAAATCCCTCATTCTGTGGCAAAATTGGAAAACCATATACATGGTATGATACACAATTTTTTTGTTTCTTGTCAGAAAAATATTAGTGTACTAGTTTCATTAGGTATCATATCCAGAAAAAGACAAATACGCAATTGCGGAAGCCTACATATCCCACTGCCCTGAGGTCTTTGGTTTGTTACAGACTAACTTTATAAATATATAATATATAATGTACCTGATCTTTTCTATGGAACTGTTTGTGGCATAAACGACATTCGAAAGTCTTCACATCACTGTGAGAGATTCTATGACGATTCATATTGGCCTAAAGTATATTTATATTTAAAATACTTATATATATATAAATATATAATATTTATGATTAATATAATATATATTAACATAAATATAATAAAACGTTTCTTTGGTTATTTATTTTACCTTATTGC
>JAQGAV010000541.1:0-31205 GCA_034691345.1 Phasmarhabditis papillosa
CCGATCTTATATATATATATATATATATAATTTATAAAAAAATATCTTACCTTCGTATTTATATACTATTAATGCTTTCTTATATTTTCCAATTGAACAGACAGTATTGTTAAACATTTGAATACAGTTGTTAGCAGATGTCTTATTAATGAATGTTACCCTACCGGAATCCTGAAGCACATAGTTTGGTAAAATATTTATGTTATATTGTTACTATAGGATATAATTATATATTTACTCACCATAGGGATGCCCCATTCATTTTTGAACAATTCGAGTGATGATACTCTTCCAGCTGGAGCAAACGCCCGAATAATATGATTCAGGTTTAAACTGAAAAACGTTCTCATTATCACTAAAAGAAAAGATTTGTTTGAATTTCGGTGTACCGTGCCTTTAAACATAAATAGATATGCTAGTTGCTTACCCCCTACGAAGCATATCCACAAAAACAGAGCTCTTTTCTTCTATACTTATATGCATTGTCCAACTTTTTCTACCCTCAAATGGCTGCCCATTCAGTTTATTCATACATAATTCGGCAAGACGTCGTGATTTGAATATCAGTCTGCCATAGATCTAAACAGAAACAGTTCAAATATAGTTCGCTATAAGAAATAGGATTGTGGCCTCATCCGATACGCTGTAATACTTTTAAAAGATTTTGATTTAATCTGTTCTATCGATGACTAGTTTTATCGTTTGATAATGCTGAACAGCTTATAATTGTTGAAAGAGATTATTCTTTTTGAGGGAATCAGAATCAACTCCCCTATATTTATGTTGATTTTGCTCAATGCTCATCATTTCTACGGCTATGCGAACTTTGCGCGCTGAGCATTTGTGCGCCGTGCAATAAAAACAACAAATACCAAACTAACTATTTTGAGGGATACTTAGTTAGCTTGGTTCTTTAGTGAAAATATCAATAAAAAATTTGATATGCATAATTTTATGATAAATTACACACATGCAAAGACTACACACACTATAGTGAGACTATTAAAAATAGGCTTGGACACACGGGCTTAGCTTACGGATCAGAGCTGGGCGAAAGTCAAAAATTTGTTTTCGTGAAATGCGAAAGAGCCCTTTCGCACAACTCTGTTACGGACCTTGCAAGTTGCGTGTAATACTTTTTCTACTTTTACCGTCCATACAGGCTTATTGTTAATCAAAAATTGATATTCGCTATTTGTTTTCTGAACGCTATCTGTAAATTAAGTGTCACTTTGAATGCACCGTGCAGTCTGCACGGCGCGAAAATGCTCGCTTGGTTCAATATTCATTCCATCGTTTCTATGTTGAAGAGCTTTTGACTAACCTTTCCGTTTTCGTGAAACATTTCTGGATCGTCAATTCCACTAAGACCGGAAACCTGACCATAGATGAAATGATGTAAAATATGGGCAGTTGTTCTGAAAATAACAAAAATCAGCTAAAATAGGATGCATAATTAGTAGTTACCTGGGAGGCAAATTTGAGACAACAATCGATGTTGGAATCTGAAAAAAAGGTATATATTTTTCTAAAAGTAGTGAATTAAATGAAGGATTTTAGTATCTATGGACGAATTTACGCTCAAAATATCCGCTTTCATATTTCGTTCCCAAGAACCAAGAAATTTTTGTTTTGTTGACAATCATACCATTATTTAACTTCTTTTCAACAAATAAATTATACTTAATTAACTTACGTTGTTATCTATACTACGGCGTTGTTTGAGTCGTTTGTCATCTACAACCTCACACTTTTTCAAGTCTCTTTTTAATATTGTTTTTAGCCTTTTTCTAAATTCTTCAGCATCCTCTCCACTTTTAAACTTTAGTGTAACCAGTGGCTTTTCAGCAAACTAAAATCAAAGTAGTGAAAGAGTTGTACATAAAATTCTAACCTTCTTATCATATAGGAAATCGTTAACTTCCACATCATTATTACTCAGAGGACCACCCAGAAGTTCTGGTCCAATAATCTCCCGAAAGTAATATTTCAAGTAAGAAGGATAAACACTGAAATATGAAATGAATAGGATAGATAATTTTATCCTACTATTGAGGGAAGCCTGTTATTCTCACACAATGTATTTTCTTCCATGTCTTGAGCTATAAAAATAGATTAAGTTTAAGTTGTTTAGCCAAACATACCTCTGGAACACAGTCTTCTAGTATCAGCTCAGTAGAATTCGAAAGAGCTGGTACGCCACAAGCAATACCCAACAACATGGTAGAGATGATAATTTATTGAATATAATACAAATTGTCTATTTTTGAAGAAGGTGACCTGGCACCGTACCGAATAAGTACGCCGCTCTGCGTTTAGAAAGGTTCTTGCTTTAGGCATCGATAACTGTATTCATAAATAAATTTCTTCTTAGCCTTTTTATTAGTAAGAAAAATATTATTTGTTTAATATCACGCAGTAAAGTTTCCCTACTGTTTGGATCAATTAAAAATAGTAATCCAAGTGAAATAAAGCAGTCTGTTAAACTAATGTAATTCAACAGTAACCAGATGTATATTTCGTGGAACAATATCAAACGATACATTTCTTCGTCTTTCTTCGTCTCTCGTGATTTTTAAAACTAATAAACACTAAACGTTTTTTGAACCTTCTAAGCATTTTGATATGAGAGGCTACTTTGTTGCCATTGGAATCGTTTGCGGCATTTATAAATCGTTCTGTGTTCATACCTGAATAGTAGTTTCGAATATAGCACAGGGAATAGGAGTTGGATAACAAGAATACAAGAGATCACAGAATACCACTGTGACTTTTATGGATTCGGAGGGAGTATTCCATTCCACAACTGTTATCTTGACCGAATGATATTATTTAAAATAGTTTAATCATGTCTTAATGTCCTTTCTTATTAATATTCTATTTCAATAGCTACATACTAAATAAATAAGCTACACAAAAAGAGAACATTAACCATGACTTTCAGCTCAGGTTAATTGTTTAGACAATTATTTGAAACTCTTCATTTATCTATGATTGGCATTATTATTTACAGCATCTCTATACAAAATATAATAAATGATCGCAATTGAACAAACGTTTCGGAAAGAATAACTGCTTTCTTCGGTCTTATAGAACGTCTGCCAATTCTCCTGCAATTATACATATTATTTTAATATAAATATTTTACTAACTGGTTAGCTGGTTCATTCTTCCTTGCTCACGGACTTTATTCAGCTGATTTCTATCATATTCATCCGAGCTCGCATGAGTCTGACAGATACCGCCGCTGAAACATTTATTTATAGCAACAGTGTAAGGATAACAATAAGTGCAACCCCTTTTATTCTTTAATGGACGTCTATAGTATTTACCAAGAGTTACGTTTCCAACGCAGTACGTTTAAGAGGTGTTATATTAATTGAATGTACTTTCAAAGAAAAGGCCCCAGATTAAAGAATTTTTCGTTTTCTGTTGACTCCGCCTCTCTCCTGGAAACTGCTCTGGTAATTTAGCTGTTGATACATATAATGTCACACATTAATTATTATTAATTGTATACTTAGAAACTATAGTTAAGGAGATCCGTATCTGTGCGTATTGTTCTAAATAAATGTTACTTCATGAAGAGTTAACCCTTATTCTTCTTATATGTTTTATAAAGTGGTTATTACTTAAACTTATTTGTTACTTACTTAAAATGATCATATGTAATGCCTGTAGCTCTGCATAAATAGCACATAGTTGTTTTGCAAGTGTCGCAAACCATTTTGTTACAACCGTCCAACTGAAAAATTATTTAATAAATTATGTTTATTAACTATTTTAGGTTTTAAATAGCGATGCCACAGCGTATGAATTATTGGGCCAACGCTATCTTTGGAAGCCGTACGGAAAAAATAGGTTAAATAGGTCAAATAACTGAAAAATAGGTATAATTTGTGTGTTAAAATAATGCTATCGTATACACTTTCTGAATTAAAAAATATAAATATAAAGTAAATCGGTCATGCTCTTCACGATTAACTTATAAAGGAACCTACCTTTTGAAACTGTGTGTTGCATGTTGGACAGATTCGAATAACTGCTGCGGAGAGTGCGTCTTCACTAAAGTTAATGAATTATTTACTTATGAATAAGTATAGTGGAATTCAAACGTAAAAAAACCATGTTAAAAATTTAAAGGTCTATTTCGCAATATTATTCTTTTCAAAGTTTGCAAAATATGCAACTTTCTCATAAACATAATCAGACGACACGCTCTCTTTACTCTCGTATTTGTTTACTCACAATGCCTTTCTAGCCCGTTCCTGCTTTCTCACTGGGTCCACATCGTCACAGTTCTTCCCTGCATGTTCAGCAAAATCGACCATGCATACCCTGTGTTTAACATCTTTATGACATTGGGTGGTCTCTGTTACCTGCAGAATTGTGCCTTACAAGTAGTAGTCTGACAACTAAAGAACTGCAAATGTATCTTATCCTGAGCAGGAACATAGCCAAAATCACAGAATTTGCAGCTATAATAGTAATTATAAATAAAAAAAGAGTATCGGATCGGCCGGGGCCACGATATTTTGTTAAAATAAAAACTTGAATATATTTTTGAGCAAAGCTAAAAAACGAGTCATTGAGCTATTTCCCACCGCTGTTAGTTTAGCATAATAAATGATTTATAATAAAACTAACAATTCAATTTCATATTGTCCGTCTATTTTGACGCCTTGCAGAGCTCTTGCAGTTAAACGTTTCTCTAACAATCGGATAACATTCTGATCAGCAAGCGACTTTTTCAAAGTTCCTAGATAAATATCTAAAATATACTATAATATCCAAATCCCACCCCACATAATGACTCTTTTATCTCCCATACCACAAGGTAGGCCCGCTCCACCGGTGCCAACCTCACCATCGGTAGTAAGAGATGCAGCATGTCTACGAGCACACTCTTGACAGATAAAATGAGTTTCTGAAATAGTTTAAATAAAAGTTGTAAGATATTATGAGGAAACGAGTTAGTTTATTCAGTTTTCACAAATATAACTGGAAAATATTTATAATTTGTTTGAATCTGTAACCCTACTACTTGAATGCAATTTTATTGACCCAAAGTACTTCTAGCCGAGTTTCGACGCTATAAAATAAAGCGGTATTACATTTCTAAAGTTATATAACTTGATCTTATCTACCTGTATCAGTATGGGTTCTCTCAACAGGTACACAACCAATCATATCTCGCTCGTCCCACATTTCAAAGCAAGTAATACAACTTTGAGCATGAGCAGGGGCATTATTGAGGAACCTGCAGCAAAAAACATTTTTAACGTATTGGATTAAAGTTGAAGTCTCAGAGTTAATCTACCCAGAAAATTGTTTTCTCTGTAAGTTGAGTTAATGACAAATAAAATTTTTAAATTCAACTCACAGTTCAGTATTTCCCCGAGCGCCAGGAAGACGTCGAATCTTTGTAGCTAGAAATAACACAAGTTACTTATTAAAACATGAACCTCACTCACATTCAAATAAGCTGATGGCCATGGCAACATTTATTCCAGGGTATCTAGTACCATTGAAAAGTTGAATACAGCGCTGCGCAGTTGCATTATTCTCGAATGATACAACACCTCGACCCTACAAGAAGTTTATTAAATAATAAAGAGTTGTTATAAACCTGTCCTTTGCCATCCTCATATTTATATAATTTGACTTTCTTGACTGTTCCACAAATTTCAAAGGAGTTGATGATCTGCCCCTCGGTTACACTAAAACTAATAAATAGTTTAGGAACTATAATATAGCACCTACTTTTTGGGAAGACCCTGCACATATACCACATTACGAATGATAGTCTTCGGTCTGTCCGAGTGCTTTTCGATGACCAAAGGATCCGATTTTGGGGCTGAAACAAAACAATACAATTTTGCATAGAATATGCCACACCGTTATGCTGCTCCTTTTCTTTGAACAGTGTGATTTTCATTCTACAATCCTGCATTCCTCGGAAGAGTTTGCCGTTGTGCTCTCTAATACAGCTAGATGCTCCATTTGCACTGGTGTAGGTGATCTTAGCCACAGCCTAGAACCAAATAATATAGGTTGATTGTTGATTTGTTATATATTTTCCTAAAAGTTGTCGTAATAGTAATTATGAATAGGCTATGGGTTTAATAAGGCCTAACATTAAAATGTCAACTCAAATATAAATTAATACTATTATTATTGGTTTAATATTAATCCATATAAGGTTTAATATTCCCTAGGTCAATCATACCTTTCCGTTTTGTCTTTTCAGCACATGTACTTTGTTGGTTTGAGTAGGATACTTTCCAATTTCAGAAGTTCGAGAAGAGAAAAAGGCATACAGGTTCACTTCACTCACACTATAATAATATTAAATAACTTATTATTATTATTATGACTAACTTCTCTGGCAGCCCAGTGATATGAACTGAATGAATATCCAGAACAAAGGCTGTATTGTCTGAAATATCTTATGATTTTATAATTTCAGAAGTTACAACTTTACCATTTTGTTGGCGATTCTGTCCTCTATCCTTATATAGTTCTACAGACAGACGGTTTTTCTCTCCGGGAGGTGGCCGTTTATCGTGAGTTTTAATAAAACGAGCAGCCGACGCTGCATTTATAAATGTTACACGGGCAGATTTCTAAAAGTAAAACTATAGTTTATATGAATCTTTTTTGCACAGCCTAACAACTATTGTCGAGCTTTTGAAGCCGAGTAACACTATAATGCTATTTAATAACTTTACCTTTGTAAATTGTCAATTAACTTTACACCTAAGTTATAAAGTTGTAATATATAACCACACCGAATGTATTTAAATATATTTTATACAAAAGTATAATACGTGTTTGAATCACTTACAAATTGTGCTCCTGCCTTTGGTTGAAATAAGGAAATAGTCCATCTGCCGCGTTCATCTCTATCTATTGGTTCGTTAATAAGAGCTCTCAAAGAATCCTCAGTGTAACTAAATCAATGAATCATTTACTGCCTTATTTCACAGGTAACGTTTATTCTTTTTGTTCAATTTTAGCGCGGCGATTCATTTTCCAGAAAAGTAGTGTGCTTTGCTCGAAAATGTTACACTTAAAACTGATAAGAGTTCATCTTGGGAGACTTGTTTTTGCAGTTTAAAAAAACGAAACTTTCAAAACGATAGCGGATTTTGTAGGAAATTTGTCTGCATGTTCATCAAATACTCTTAAAATAGCTCACTTGGCAGGTAATCCTTTGATTATAACACTTGCATTGTCGGCCATGATATGTCAAGTACCTTAAACTATTTACAGAGAATAAAGAACATAATGAAAAAGTGTTATATTGGTAAGAATATTGGTTTTATGGAAGGGAAGTAGCACAAGCTGGAAATATTCTTATCAAACACGTAAAACGGCATTGTCTTGAGCAACACACCAAACACCCACGTTGTTTAAATAACATGCAAGACAACTAGAACATAAAAGTGTATTCTACTAACTAATTTTAGAGTTTAAACCTATCTGAGTCTTTTTGATATAAGGAAGGTTACTGTAAAAGAAATCTAATAATTGTTATAATAGAACTATTTTGTTCGAATGAATGGCCGTATCATAAGGAAATAGCGTTAACCGTGTTGAGAGACTAAAGAAAAAGAATAAAAACAAAACCCATCTGCGAGGCAAATATAACACTCTACGCTGCTGAAAAAAGAAAAACAGAACCGATTTTAGTCAGATAAATCAATATAAAAGCAAGCCCTGCAACTGCTAAGAACATTAATTAGAAATTGTTCTACTAGAAAGGTTATAGTATGAATACTTAGTCTTTCACCCTAAATAACTGTAGGCGACTTATTTTACCAAAAACATGTTATGTTTATATTCGAATTACAAGAGTTTATTAAACCAATAACATAAACAACCAAAGCATTAATAATAAGTTAGTAAATGTTATTAAACAAGTAATATATATATAGTCTGATTCGAGAGTAATAATAAAAAAATAATTTCATTGAAAATGGCTCTGAAAGTATTCGAAAACCGGAAATATACGCAAAAATTCCTAAAAATACGCAAGTAACACTCCATTATTCATCTTGAATCACACTATAGTAAACAACAAAAGATTGTATTTACAAACAACTACTTAGAATACTGGACACGTACATTATCCAACTGATTTGTATCAAACGCTTTATCGTCTGCGAATAGTTCACATACACCTTCTCTGGAACAAAATCATTTGAAACTGTTAATGGCACGGTTCACCCAAAAATTGTTTCCGATAATCGAATTATAATACATCAATTTTGAACAAAGTTATGAATATTACAACATGCTAAAAGTGGAAATAACCTTGCGGCATTTTGCAAAAGTGGAAAACTGCAAGCAAATTTGAAAAACTAAAAACATTTTTATCATTTTTTTCAATGAAATACGCAATTATCACATGGAAACGATTCAATTCTGTATATAAACATGCTTTTCAGCAGTTTTTTTGCGTAAGTAAATTAAAATAACCAGCCACACATCCAAAATTTCAAAAAAAATCGTTCATTTTTATTTTTTCATTTTTGATCTATGTGTTTTCCATATATGAGAATAGCTTTTCAAAAACGTAGAAACATAAAATGAGTAACAAGTAGTTGAGTGTACCGTGCCTATAAGCACGTCAGTAATTTTCGAATTTTATTTACATTTTCTATTATGCATTGGGTTTCTACGGTTTTGGGTATATATTGGTCGGTGTTGAGAAATTCTGATTGGGTTATGCCTATCCTATAACCAAATTACTGTGCCAGACTTTAGCTAGCCTGTTAGACCCGATATAGCGAAAATATATATTCCTTGCCTGAAGTGATCGTAGTCAATTCCTGTTTTTCTACATAAATAGCACATCTTCAAGCCACAAGTTCCACAGGTCATCTTACTGCATCCGCCATCCTGAATCGAAGTGTATGATATTTTCTTTCTAAGCCTCGACTGCGTGACTCGACCTTATTCATACTTTTGTAACACTGCGCTTCGAGCAAGGCCGAAGCGATGCAGTCTAACCTTTGAAACATACTATATATATTTGTTGCTGTTAAACTTTACCTTTTGGAATTGAGTATTGCATTTGGGGCAAATACGAATCACTGCCGCGGACAAAGCTTCTTCACTATAAATATCCGTTTAGTTAGAAAACTCCCTAAACCTACAATGCCTTTCTAGCCCTTTCCTGCTTTGTTACTGGGTCAACATCGTCACAGTTCTTGCCTACATGTTCAGCAAAATCGACCATGCATACCCTGTGTTTAACGTCTTTATGACATTGGGTGTTCTCTGTTACCTGCAGAATTGTTTCCTACAGGAAGGAGTTTGACAATTAAAAAACTGCAAATGATGCTTGTCTTGAGCAGGCACATAACCATAGTCACACGATTTGCAGCTAAAATAATATATTCTGATTCACATGTAGTAATGGACTGCCATTGCTTATTTATAGGATTTTGGACACCGAGGAAATTACCCGCGCCTACATAGCAAGTGCAATTTTGTACAGTGAATGGGCCACGAGCTGGGTACGTAATCACAAAAAGGGCTGAAACAAAACCCAAATTCATTCTTCACAGTCATTCTTTACGCAGTATTTAAGTATGATAGTTAACTAACAATTCAATTTCATATTTTCCGTCTATCTTGAGGCCTTGCAAAGCTCTTGCATCCAGACGCTTCTCCAACAGTCGGATTACATTTTCGTCATCAATCGACTTTTTTAGTGTCCCTGAACAAATATTTAAAATACATTTAGTTTTTTTCCAAGCGTACCCCACATAATGACTCTTTGATCACCCATACCACAAGGTAGGCCCGCACCCCAAGTGCCGACTTCACCATCGGTTGTGAGGGCTTTCGCATGATTCCGGGCACATTCTTGGCAAATAAAATGAGTTTCTGAAATAGGTTGAAGAAATTACAAATAAATTGTAAAGTGTTTAATTTCCTGACATATCTCATAATCCAGTAACTGTAGATATCTTTAGCTCAGGGTTTTTAGCTTTTCATTAACGAATCATCTGAAGACGGCTATTTTCTAACATTCATTTCTTCGAGCGCACAACCATTTAGATGAATAACATTTTTTCCCAAGTCTTATGCAGCTACGGGGAGTCAAACCCACCGTTTCAGATCCTCACCTATTCGGTAACTGCTGCTCTATCCACTAGGTTGAAAACATCAAATATTTACCTATATCAGTATGATCCTTTCCAATAGGAACACAACCAATCATGTCCCGTTCATCCCACATCTCGAAACAAGTGATACAGCTCTGAGCATACGCACGTGCTCCATCAACGAACCTAAAACAAAATCAGTGTGAGATCTAAGCAATTCATAAGTCTGACTTACAGATTATCAGTTCCACGAGCGCCAGGAAGACGCCGAATCTTCGTAGCTAAACAGTATTAAGTTAATTTAGGAAAATAGACCTCACATTCAAATAAGCTGATGGCCATAGAAACACTAATACCACGGTAGCATCTTCCACTGAATAGAATACAGCGCTTAGCGGCTGCGTTATTTTCAAATGAAATAACACCGCGGCCCTAAATTAAACTTTTTTATCTGAACTAACTCTTGTTCTTTTGGTACCTGGCTTTTACCATCGTCGTATTTGTACAACTTGACCTTCTTTACAACCCCACAAATCTTGAAATACTCTGCAATTTCTTCTTTGGTAGCACTAAAGTACAGATTATATTAAAAGAATAATCAATTAGTGCTTACGTTTTCGGCACACCCTGAACATAAACTACGTTCCGAATGATTGTCGCAGGTTTATCGGAAGGTTTATGAATGATCAAAGGATTTGATGGTAGAACTAAAGTAAGGTTTATTATATGACCAGGAAAATAAAAAAATACCAATGGGTGGTTCTTTTTCCATGAATGGTTTGATTCTCATTACGTGACTGTTCATTCTTCCAATCGGATGTCCGTTTTAAGTGCGAATACAGTGGGAAGCACTATCAGCACTGACGTAGGTAATCTTAGCTACTGCCTGAAATTAGACTTCCTTGTCAAAATTTGCCACTATAAAAGACTTGAAAGTGGAAATTTAGGATTTAACCAACCGTTCCGTTTCCCCTCTTCAATATAGCAATCTGACTGCTTCCATTCTTATGTTTGGCAATTTCACCAGTACGACGATAGAAAAATATATGTATCTCAGTTTCAGTTATGCTAAGATTGTCTAATGTTTTTATGATTAGGTCGGTGTTACCTTTGTGGGAGTCCACTGATATGTACAGCCTTGCTATTCAATACGGATGATAAAGGTTCTAAAACAGTCTTAGTTTAGAGTTATTCTTCTACATACCATTCTGCCGTGGTATTGCTGCTTTCTCCACATATGGTTTTACAGACAGACGGTTTTTCTCTCCGGGCGGTGGTCGATTGTCCTGAATTTTGATAAAACGAGCGGTCGCTTCGGCATTTGAAAAGGTGACACGAGCCGATTTCTAGAAAAATAAAATTACTTAACTTTAGCTGACCATTTTTTAATAAATACTAACAATAAGAATATGCTCAGAAATAAAAAGTAACGAAGGCCAGTTCAGTAAACAAACTCATAAAAAGAATACTTTTGAAGTGGTTTGGTGAAATTCGCCGTCCTTGGGTTGAAATATGGAAATGGCCAATCTTCCAAGTGCATCTTGGTGAATTGGCTCGCTGATAAACCTTGCCACAGAGTCTTCTGTGTAACTAAACTAATATAATATATGTGTATAGTTTTAAATATATTACGTTAGTTCCAGTCTTATGCTTTGCTGATTTCTCTGTTTACTATCAAGGTAAACCGTTCAGATTTTTTTAAATTTGCCAATCGTGTGCTTTTCTTTACTTATCAAAGACTGAATATGTAATAAATTCAAAATTTGAAGAACTACTTTACCTGGCAGGGAGTCCCAGTATCAATACATTTGGATTGTTAGCCATGTTATACCAGTGCCTAAATAATTTATAGAGACGCTATGTAATAGAGAAAAATAAATGCAGTGTTATCAAAATTTGTTTTATTTTATATGGGGCCACTATACTAACATTAAGCGTCTGGAATAGGAAGTAAGAGAAGGGGAACAATCCTTATCAACTAATGCTCAATGATAAACCGCAACTGCAACAATTTTGCTCACCAATTTTTATTTCTTTAAATGCAAATAGTTTTTTGTGAAGTAGAGCTTTTTTGGGGCTATTTTCGCTTCAAACCACTACTATTCCAAAGAATTCTACGGCAATAGATTCAGGGGTAAACTGTTCACTTAGGCAGCCAATATATCTGCGGACTTCATCCAAATCCCGATTCTAGTTAAAAGCGAAAGGTAAAGAAAAGAAAAATTTATGCAGAAGTGTAATGGCAATAACATGTGTCTTGAGAATTTTCTTGGTTTTGAATGTTGCTAACTGTGCTTAAGGAACATAGCGCTGCTACGTGGAAAACGAATAAAAACAACTTTACTTGGGATAATAAAAAGAAAAACAGAAAGTTGCAGAACAGTGCTTATTAGAAATAATAAAATTCAAGGTTCTTGACTTGGGGCTACATGTCTTCTCGAAAAGGCATCAGATACTTGCCGTGCCTGAAGATAGCAACATCCATGTAACCTCACAGAGCGAAAACGACCTGCAGCTCCTAAACTGTCAGAGTAAAATAAAAATGACAATATAATTCTTTTATGAAAACTTACGTTCAATAGTTTTTAAATACTTTCTATTAAATAGAATAATTATTAGCGAACTAAGAGCACCGTGTATTGAATAGAGAATGCATAAACTGTCACCAGCAGCTAAATATAACTTATAAAGTTTTGTGTAAATTTGAGGCCATATTACACCCACGAAGTAAATTCACCCTAATTTTTTAAAAGCTAGATATAGAATAGCATACTTTGACTATTTGCAATTCGATTTCTTGCAGCAATAAAATACACAGCAAATGGAATACAAATAACTGTGTAAGGAATGAAAACCTAAACAATAATAATTATATATTGTTATTAAAGATTGTTTATTAACCTGTAATAGTAATTGTATCATTAATTTCTTCTGTAGCGTTCTTGTTATAGCCGATACATTTGTAGATTTACCCAAATAGTAGAAAGAAGACCACACAGACATTAATATAAATATAACAAATAAGACACCGTCTATGCTCACAAATATTGTATATTGTTTAAAGCCGGGATTAAAGAAACCACCCACTAACAGCACGTTCCGATGGTTTAATAGCTCATCTGGTAGACATGGGTATTTCTAAGAATAAAGATTATTTTGTATTTGCTAAGGAAATGCGTTTAAATATATGTAAACTTACAGTTTTGTAAAACTGTCGGGCTTCTTGCACAGGTATGTTTATCTTTAAAGTGAACCATCCTGTTAGTAGCAGTTGAACGCTTAGGAATAATATAAAACTTGCCTAAACAACTTTTTGTTATTGAGAAATTATATTTTAGTGACTTTAATTCCGGTAAGAGTGATGTTCAAACTTGCTAGTGCATTCTAGTTCATTAACGTTTATTTATTCTTCTACCATACAAAAATTGAATTTTGTTAGATTTATGTTTGCATTTGCACTACTTTTCTCTAAAAAACAACATTCTTACTGATAGTTCTTATTGTGTCTTTACTTTTTAAATAAATCCACTTACCAAATAATTTGTTTTAGCTAGCTTACAAATATGATCTGGTGGCAGTATAACCTGCAATCGATATAAGAATAGATTAACACAAGTAATCAGACTAAGTTGTATGAGGAATATACCAATTTGGTACTGAAACTTAGCAGGAACACCCACTGAGCTAAATATGCCCGCACCATAAGCAATAGTGAAGGGACAGAAAGCAACTGGCGTCTGAAAGATCTAATTATGCTGGGCGCACTATTCGCTTGCAGCTAAAGGTTTAAAAAATTTGAATTAGCGCACAGATTTGCTCTAATTGCTATAATAAAATCTAATAAATCTAATTCGTACCGTAAACCGTTGCTAGCGATTAGTCCACCGACTATGTATCAGAACATTCAATATATGTTTTAACCGATTAGTTTTTATTTCTTAGTTTCAATTAATTATTATTTCCGAAACCGAATCGAGTTGAGAAGAATTGAACAAGTGTGAATAACTCGGTGTACATTTTCGGTGAATGCCATACAATTATAAAGCCTTTAGTACCTATCGGGATTATCAGGCTCTGGATCCGAATCCGTGTTAAAATCAAGCACTTTCTTAAAAGATGTGGACCCGGTACAGTATGACGAGCATTAAAGATGCGCGCTTCCTTTTATCCGTATTATTTCTAACAGACTTACCGCAATAAAAGATACATACAAGTCAGTAATGCTACAGCTGCTATGGAATAACAGTAAATAATATTTGTAAATGGACATTTCCTTTTGTGAATATTTAAGAATAAGAAAGGCACACAGTATATTAAGCGGAGTTGAGAATAGACTAGTCATCTTAAGAATTGTAATATAAATATTTCTATCTAGCTTTAGTTCACATATTGCAGTATTCATATTGAAGTGTTATACAGAAGTTAATTTATACTGAGAGATCTTGATTAGTCGGTTGGGTTGATAATGTTTGATGATCATTTGGTCAAGTTTGTAGAATATCACAAAAAATCAGATATCATAGTACAAAGAGCTTTCTTATTTGCAAAGGGGTACATGCATTCTGGCAGATATTTCAATAGTTTTATTTTATTAAGTTAGCGCAATAATTGTGTGCCCTTAATCTGATTAAACGAAGTGCATGTAGGTGCTAGTCTACCGTCTACCGCAATTAATATTTATGTTTTAGTTTAACATCTGTTTTATCTTGATTATAAATTAGTTTATATTATCACTACTACTAGCAAATTCACCAACAATTCTGAAACTTATTCGTAAAGTTTACTGTTGTCTACTGAATGAATAGTTTAGATGTTATTGAATATATATTTATTATAACAGATAAAGCAACAAGCAATTCATATTCCAAACTGTCCTTTATTATTGTTTGTTGTTGCCGTTCTTACTCGGCGTGGGAGTGGTTACAACGGGAGCAGGAGTGTCGCCGAATAGTCCTTTAACTTTATCCACAACACCGCCGAAGAAGTCTTTAACCTGAAAGGAGGTATTCGATAAGAAGCACCTTTTCTGAAATTTGTGGTTTTAATTTTTCAGCTTTATTTTTCACACGAAGGAGGAGTTCCTTTATAAAACACTATCGTTTTACCCCATTAATAGCATTTGAGAAGAATCCTTCGTCTTTCTTTGGCTCGCTTGTAGTTATTAGGGGAGTGCTAGCCGTCGGAGTTGTCATTGTTGTTACTTCAGTGGTGGTTTTCTTATTCTTTTTGTTCTAAACAATAATGTTAAATATTTGATTATATCAGCTATCTATAATTATATCATATTCTTTTAATAATTGCAACTTTTTTTAAAGATAACATGATTCATTCGAAACTAAGCTTTACCTGCCCATCGTTTTCCGCTGGGGAAGCTGACGCGATTACAAGAAAGATAGTCAACAAAATCAGAATCTTCATTGCCTAATCTGTAAAATAAAGTAAGACTTACTAAATCAAAAATAAAAAGTGAAATACAGCAAAACTCTTACTTTAATAGTGTTTCTAGATTGTGAAATCCGTTCATTACTAATTTTCTCATGCAATTGTTGGTCTAAAAACCTTGGCAACGCTCGTAGAGACTCACTTTCTTTCATAGAGTTCTTAATCAGTAAAAAGACACGGGTTTCTTGATGATTAAACTTTAGGTTGTGCTAGTTTGAATCCAGAAAAAGAACAAAATTTATTATAGTCTGTAGAAATAGCTAGGCTACAAGCGCAATATCAAGAGTGCCCCGGGTGCAGCGGTGTTTTACATAAATGAATGGAAAATCGGTTGATTGGGAGCTGCCTAGTAAAGTAACACCGCCTGCGCTAGACGCCAAACGCTTGATACAGACTATACAATACATTAATATTTAAAAGGATAACTTAAGATTATCTATTTAAAAAGACTATAATCGTTTGTAAACCGAAACTATTTGAAAAAGAGTGATGCATTTTACAAAATAGACCAATCTAATTGCCGATTCTACTAATCCACTGAATCACGAGGAAACCAGACTTGTAAAGTACAAACAGAATTAAATACAATATATAACTTTATTGTTTATTCATTTATAATAATGTTAAAATCAATAATGTTTTGGAATGAGATTTAGAACTTGCTTCGATGTTTCGAAAAGGCCGAGGCGTTCGACAAGCTGGTGATAACGGCTGGAGGTTGAAAATCCAAAAAAGCTAAAAATAATTGTTGACGTTGAAGAGTTTTCACGGAATGTTAACTTTTGAAGATTACCTAATCATGCTTGATCTACTGATACAAAACAGGTGCAAGGGTCTTGACTAAGACTGGTTGTGAGAAAAACTAACTACGGTTTTTTGCCCAGTCGCTCAACTTAAATCAATATAAAATAATACTACAATTTGCATGAATGTGTGTAAACCCTATAAGAAATATTACCTCTAATTGGACGCATATAAGAATCGTTGAATAAGACAATTGTGCATGAACTGACCAAGCCATGAGAGCAGAGTGATAAGAATATTATGTTACCAATTACTAAAATATAGTTACTCTAGTTCTAGAATGTAATACTTTCTACTACATCGGTGTATTCTGTGATCTCATGTGACTTGTTATACCCTTTATAATGAGAGGATTTTGCTCATAAATAATTCACTACTATAATCCCTCTACTATAGTCTACGGACGAATCGCATGTAAGAACAGGCTGCGAATATTGCGCCCCAGTGATAGTCATCAAATTTCGAAAAGTATTGCAATACCTTTAAACGCATTTTTCTATGTGTATTTAGGAAAAAATCATATTATTTTGTTCAAAATAGCTGAAAGATAAGATCTACATTATAATTTTATAAGAAATGAGTTGAAAAATCAGGAAAGAAAAATAGTGAAGTATCTTTTTCCGATAGTACTTAATTTAGCGTAATTTCTGGTCCACATAGGGGTGTCTACCGTTTCCCAAAACCAGAGATTTTGTCGCCGACTATATATTCTACTAATATTCAAATTGATTATTGTTTATTTGAATAATTTGGTTTCGTATTCTTACAAGAGGTGCCTGGTGTTGGCTCATTGGCATAGAAAAGGTAGAGTAAAACAGGTAGTAACATCAGAACTCCCGGTATAGAAACCTAGATTAATAAATATAATAGACGGAAAATGATAAACAATCACAGAAACAAGTGACCAACCTGTAGAATTAATTGAAACATCATTCGACGCTGCAGTATTTTAGTTCTTTGTGACAAAACTTTTGATCTTCTGAGCAGTCGAAACGAAAAAATAACAGGAATAGCCAGGACCACCGTGAAAAAAGCCGCGATGTATTCTACGCCGGCGATCCAATGTAGAGTGGAATCGGTATCCAAATCAAGTATCAAGGTGTCCGGTCTAATAAATAGGTCTTCAAAGCAAGGAAATTTCTGAAAATATTGTTCTTATAATTGCAAAAACTAAAAACTATATGGATCTTATTTTTATTATTTGAAATAAAAAGTAAATGAAGCTTCAAAGCATACCTTATTTATTTAATTCATCTTCAAAAATAATTTAATAGTAATCTCTCACCTGCGACCATTTTGCTACCAGAAAAAGCCTATTGAAATCCAAACGATGTACAACATAGGCAAATGGAAGAACTGACAGGATATATATTGCCAATATAAAAAACTAAAATGAAAAGTAAAACATTTCATATTTAATAAAGAACCTTAAAATATTGTTTCTTAATCTTCATTAAGTGTCCATCTGGTAAAATAGCCTGTGAACGACAATAGAATAAACTGCTGCATGCGGATAGTATAAGGGGTGCTTCCATAGATATTATTTTAATTTGAGTTAGGGTAGACACATCCAAATCACCGAAGACTCCCTCGGTGTAGCCAAAGGTAAACGGAAAATACATTATAGGAACCTGTTACAAATAGAAAAGTTTGCTCTTGCTTTAAAGTAATTGAATGAATAATTTGCTACGAGATCGATGAACGAAAATT
Source organism: Phasmarhabditis papillosa (assembly GCA_034691345.1). NCBI lineage: Eukaryota > Metazoa > Nematoda > Chromadorea > Rhabditida > Rhabditidae > Pellioditis > Pellioditis papillosa. The sequence goes on from JAQGAV010000541.1 coordinate 18,078, forward strand.
TTGAGTGTTTATGTTCTAGAAAAACTGGTACTAGAATAATAGTAGATTTCTTTAAGGATTCTTTCCCTCATTCATTCTAAAATCTTCTGAGCAATGATGGCTCTTTTCTAACATCTGCACAAAAGGTGGGATTGAAAAGCTGGTGATTTCCTAAGCCTTCTGCATCTAATGGAAGTCAAAGTCTAAACCTCAAATTCTCATTAATAGAGACCACTTCTCTCACTATTAGACTAAGCCACAGCACTAAACATTTAGCAAAGAAATTTTCGACATTTGTAACCACCCTTGTTGTTACCAATTGATAAGTGAGACATCCATTATTAAAATAAATATGTCAAATAAATGTAAAACCTATTAGTTTTAACAACTTACAATACAAACAGATAGTGTAACGTCGAGTATGCTGCAAAGTATATGAAACCACAATAAGAACCATTTAAAAGAGCCCATTGTCCTAGGTGAATATCTAAGAATCAAAAAACCGCAGAGAAAGTCAGCCGGTATGGATACAGTAGCTAGACAATGGATGGCATATTTATATATGTGGTGGTCTCGATCCACCTCACACAGGTCTACATTCCACATAGTCCTGTATTGCTATTATTATTATTATTCTTAAAACTAGAAAAAGTCTTTAAAATATAAGTCCACGGAGTAAATTAACGAAAGGACTTCTAAACTGGAACAACCGGAAAGATTGGATTAGCTCTTAAGATGTTGGGGTCTGCCTAACAGACTCTGCATGTATATTAATAATTATATGTAAATCATTTCAAAAAATAAAATGCCTTTGCCAGTGCAGTATACTATTTGTAATATAATAACTACGTCCACTTATTTGAGTTCACTTTCGCTTCGCTTGATTCTCTTAGAAATGAAAATTGTTCATAAAAAACAACTACTAACAAAAAATTGTCAATTACAGAGCTATGAAATTGTATTGCTATGAATCATAGCCTATGATATCTACACAAACAAATACTGACAAAGAATTAATAAATGTATATACGGTATTTATTGTTACATTCCAATGACGGATGCTCATTACCGTAATTAAGCGTAATCTATTGTAAAAAACAAGATGTTATAAATTGTTTACCCATTAAGTTAGGTGTGAAAATGTGACCATACTTCATTTGAAAAGGGATGAGTGAGATAACATGATTCAGAACAAATGGTACAATTGTAAATCTTCTTAAAAATCCGGCCCAGCATTTTCACCCAATTTTCAAATCCGCCAGTTCCACCTAACACAAAAAAATCAGCTCTGTTGGGTACATATTTATTCACAAATAAGATATGAGTTAATAAAACAATAGAAAATAGGAAGACAAGTTTTTACAAACAATACACAGTGTAACTTTTAATAATACAACGGTAATATGACTGTATCTTCCATTTCTTGGTGCACTTTTATAGCTCTCAGTCATTTAATAAACATTTTCTTTAGCATAAACGCTATTAGATCAGTGCAACGCTAAACGAAAGAACTATTATACACAATAAAACAATGCGAATGTGTTTTTCGAAACAAATATTCAAACAAAACCGCCAAAAACTATTTTGACCTGAAAATTTTGCAATCGGCTTCAAATTGGTTCTGTTTTGGCTGGTTGTTATTTCTGGTCTTCTCCCAATTTTCTTAGGCTATATTGGAATGTTTAAAATAATGATTAATTTAATTTGATGACTCTATAATGAAGGGTGGTAAACAGATTCTGATAATTTTATTAAATCTATATTTACTTTATTATGTTTTTAAGTACCTCGGGATTCCTCACATACAACTGTATTGCACTGAGAACCTCCTTCGGGGTCGAGGGGTCGTTAATAACTTCCTCGTAGTCTTCTTGCACAATATTCTCCAATTCCTCCTTACGTTCTTTCATTTCATTGTACCTTAAATAAACAATATTATACTATATTTATGTTATATATTACCGAACTAGTTCTTTTCTTTCAAGCGCCTTCCATGGTTCACGCCATTGATCCCACGTAGTTTCATTCGGCTTGAAATGATTTAGAATAAAACAATTAAACATTTTAACATTTTAACACTTACATCATTGTCTGTATTAGTGCTAGAGCCTTGACTTTGCTGTTTATCGACTATGTCCAGTTTACAACGAATTGTCTTCAGCTCTTTCTTTGACTAAAATATAAGTATCTTTCAGTCAATTAACTCTACTGACTAATCTTTATAGTTTCGAACAATTAGCGGTTTACACAAAAGTAGTACAAACAATAATTGAAAAAGTCTAGTAGATTTGAAATTTTTATTGAAACGGAAACTGGTTGTTCTGTCATCGATAAAAAGAAAAGCAAAGACAGATTTTATGTATAGTTTGTATCAAATGTTTTAACGCAATATCCTTGAGAGAGGCGGTGTTAGGTAAAAATGAAAGTAATTTTGTAGAAAAGGTTCCCAATCTACAGATTTTCCATCCATCGTTATTTAGCCCCGCCGATTCCGAAGATGCTGCGCTGGAAACCTAGATCATGATATAGACTACAGTAATTGTTGTTATATCCAATTTAGACCACCCTTATATTTAAGTAATAAATCTAAAAACCTTGTCCATCTGCAATGCCACTTCCTTCAGTTCATTTTCGCACATTTGTTTCAGCTCCGTTTTCATAATAGCCCACCAAATTCGCGACTAAAAGAAAATTAACTTTTCACCAAGGGTGGTAAATTAAGCAAAAGAAACAAAACCCACTGTTTTCTGTAGTTGCGAAAACTCATCAAACTTTATATGTTTCCGGTCGTCACTGGTTATTCTCATGATCTGAAGACAATTATAAAGATTGAATACATATAAAATAAATTATTTGATCTTAAAAGTACAGTTTGGAATCTGTTTCCGGATGGTCAGAATTCATGTCAAAGAGTTTTTGAGTTCACCTTATCAAGTTTCTCCATAATTATGTCTAGTTTGCTTATTTGGAGACGTTTGTTGTCAATTGCATCATGAAGGGGTACTTCCAGCAGACCGTCATCATCATCCGAATTCTCCAATAAAAGAAACAAGTCCCGTCCATGAGACTCCAGTACCATTAGCCTGATATTGTATGTATTATCTTTGTGGGTGTTCAAACAATTGTTTTTATTATTTATGCTATTTTTATTAACACCATACCTGCTTTTAAGATAATTTTCCATGTGATCACACAACTCCCCGTAAAAGAGACTGCGACGCACGTGAGAAAGTTCCTAAAAAACTAAAGAACTAAATTACGTTGTTTTCAAAAGGGTAGGTAAATTTGAGCAATTTCATTTCTTCAGTTTTATAAAAAATTTGGTCTAAGACTTATTATTTATATATCTTCCTATATATTTATTATTTGATACTCAACTATTAGCCGATACAAACTTCTATAATACCTGGTCTGAATCGAACAGTCGTGCTGAGAGACTCTTGAACTTCTTCTTGTCATCCTCTTGCTCCAGAATATATCGACTAACCTAAAACCGTAAATTTAATTTTTTAAATATTATTAGATAGTAAATGTTAAGAAAAGTTCAGTTTTACGAGTTATATTTACATACTAATTACTAATTAAAATTTGTTAATAAAGTATATTAATGTTATTTACAAGCATATTGCCTACTCTCTGTACTTCTTTTGATAATCCCTCGGTTTGACGTCGATGAAACAGTATATTTCTGAACTCGAGTGAGGCGTGATAGTATTTTACCTAAAATGTAAACTACTAACTTTTTTTACAATAATAGTTGACTACCTCATACAAAAGCATTGTCTTGTGGTTATAACATATATGTTTGGTACCATCAGGTAACACTCGAGATTCCTAGAAAAAGCTAACTGATAATACAAAATCAATAATAATTTATTCGTTGTTATAACTAGCAATGTTACGACTGGCGTTAAAAAATAACAAAATTGGCTCGCGAAACCGTACGGCGTGAGGCAGCCAAATAGGTTAATTAAACATAAAACTTATAACTTTTTAAACCGATTCCTAGGTTTACCAAAGTTTAACTCAAACGTTATCTTAAAAAATGAAAAGTTGGATGGTTAGTCATTCATATGACATGAATATTATAAATCAGAACATATACCTCTAACTTATGCTGGGTTTTCTCTACTAGAGCCAGAATTCGCTTTCTTTCATTCAGTTCGGAGGTGCTATTTCCCAAGCTAAACGATCCTCGCACCTTAAGGTAACTGTTTCTCGAAGTATTCTAAGGGTTGCACCTACTCTTGCAGATATAATGTTATTTGGATCCATAATATCACTTGCTTCTAGTTCTAGAAGGCTTATTATTCCTTCGAAACACGCGCTCACTGCATCAGTACTAGAATTATTTCATAATTATGGGGAATACTGTCACTTTGGTTAACATTTGTTTTATTGAGATTTGTTTTCAATTTAGTTTCCTTAATTATTAAATCTTCCGATGGCCGACCATAATTTAGCTTTCTGTGCGAAAACTACCCGTTAATAAAACGTGTATACTCCTTAATCAATGTAAAACTTGACTTATGGTTAGAATACATTCATTTTATGTAGATTTTCACACTCTTTCTGTTAATTTTAGTTTCCTGATAGAAAAGTCCAAACCAACAAATGGCGGAACTCAACTTACTCTTTTTTCATTTCCTCCGAATTAGCCTCGTTCTCCTGTCTTGATTTATTAAGCCCATCCTGTGAATTATATTTCAATTATAAAACATTTATTTATACTTACAAATAATTTTTTCACTTGCTGACGACTCCCCGGCTTCATTACCAGCTGATATCGACCATTATTGGTGGTGAGATTCCTAATTGCATTGCTGCTTCGCTAAAAATAACTCGACTTAGGAGGTAAACATATTGGGCGGCTTAGGATTATTAGTTAGGCCACCCGTGGAGATAACTCACGCGACCGGCCCCGCCCCTGCCTTCGTCGACCAGCAGGTGTTGGACGATATCCTGCATGGCTGCCTGCTGATCCTTCTTCTTGAGACGTTTTATCATTTTTGCACTGGAACCTCAATAAGCTCTTCTGATACTTGTAAAGTTTGTTTTTCTTTAAAAAAATATTTCTCGATGGACCACATATTTGAAAAAGAACTACTATGCAAGAACTTTAATTAATCTATAAAGTTCTATAATAGTATTACAAATATTCTATAGTTGTTTCGTTTAATTAAGAAGTTTAAAAGATTGTTAATATAATCGTAAAATCACAATGGGCTGCGAGTGTTATGAGTGAATATGAAAGTATAATTTAGGGTGTATATTTCCATAGAAACGAGCTTGATAAATGATGAGAATATAGGTGAGCGCACCTGGAGAATACTAATCAATATGAGCAGTTAGAAAAACAGAATACAAAAAGCCCCCCAAAGGTAATATGCTCAGTTGAAAACAATAGATTTTCTTGCAAATATTAAGTTTAAAAATGAATTTTATTCCAGTGTCCTGCATCTGATGGCCGTAGAAAATATAATTCTGTTAAATAAACTTTGCCAGGCAATAAAGCTAGTTGAGCCCCCATTTTAACAAACACTTCATTTTAAACTTATTTGGAAATTGCTAGTTATTGTTAATATATCAACTTTGATAGAAAAATAGTTTATACTTTTAATGCAGTAATAAGACAAATAAAGGTAAAATACTTAATAAGTAAATGTATACAGTTAGATCAATAAATCATCGACAATAATGTTTGGTTACGGGCTGAACTGAACATAGAACCATCTTCATCTAAATACTGAGAAAATTTGTATAGAATTCAAAGAAAACAAAGCCAATGGAAAGTAATATACCTTTGTATATTTGTTTTTTGCTCTTCAAGTCGTTTAGAAACGGGAAACAGTTGAGATATCTGAATATAAAATTTCAAATATGCCAATGAAAATGAATATAAAAACTAACTTTTGTTAACTTTAAAAAAAATCTGTTTTTTTACAACGCGTAATGTTGTTTTAATATAAAGATATTTTTTAGAGGAAACCCCGTCAAAATAGTAGGTTGAACATAAAAAGAAACCAACCGCTAACGACAATAACTGTGGAGAAAATTTTGAAGATGTTGGGACATAACATGCTGATCGACGACCACCCCTTCATCTAATTCATCTTTATCCATAAGTTCATCTAGAGTGTATTCGTCTTCTCCGTTATAGACACTTTCCACAAAGGGTGGTACTCCGGACATGTTATGTTGCGGGACCACCCTGGTTGTATACCAATGCACATTCGTAGGAGAAGAGCTTCTTTTGCGTTTGTTATTCTGTTTTATAGGCAACTGGATTTCCCTCATAGCTTTATCTTCTATCCATATAATATAGTTACCGAACTGTTCTTGTTTCCAATAATTTGGAATAGAGTAGGCTTCTATAATAAATGCTACGGCACATTCATGACCATGTAGTCCCGCTTTCATCATGTCAACCTCAATCGTCTCGGGATTATGTGCTTGGCTGCCCCAGAAGCAGTTGAGAGTTTTAGAATCGGGTGGGTTACAGTCGGTTTTATAGCAGATCCTTTCCTTTTTGGTGGCTGGCTGGGTGGGTGAAAATAGTTGTACCCGGTAGAAGGGTTGGTCGAACAGTTCTTCGCTAGATGCACATGGACTGATATCTCTTCTTTGCTCTATAGTCAGAATCGACACCGCAACTCCAATGCGAACCTCAATCGGTCTGACTCGATAGTAGGACCTTCTCGCCGTCACGAGAGTCTGTTTGTCGATTATTAAATATCTCATCTGGTCTTCTAGTTCTTGCAGACCACCCACCATCTTAATCATCGCTCGATTTTGGTCACTGTATATGCATACACCGAATAAAGGGGCATCTTGGACCACACAGTCTGTTTTCCGATAAGAGATTCGGGGCACAATCAACGGTGGCTTAAGCTGCGGCATTACTCGACAGAGGGCTTTGCATCTAACGTCTTCATTATGTGTACTTTCAATAAAGCATCGGTCGATGTACCTAAACTATTAAAGGTTAAAGGGACTGTGACACGGTATTTTCATGTTTATTTCAGACTATAGGAGTTATTTCACCGATAACAAATATATATTATAGTATATATTCAATTTTCTTCGTATTCGAGATATTATAACACAAACCCGTAAAATTTCGAAATTGTTGTAACAATACGAAGCTTTACATTTCGTTTGGCGCGAACGAAATTCGAAATTCGAAATTCAAATTTTGGAACAGTTTTTCGCCCATAACTTGGCTCAAAATATACATTTTTCGTAATTTAAAAAAAGGTTAAGCTTGGAACAGTGATTTCTAAAAGTATTATAAAGACTTTTTTGAAAAAGCTTGCAGGTTGAAACCGCTTGTGTTTTGTATTTCTCTTCATATCTATTTCAAAAACAAGGATACTCCAAAACGGCGTTGAATGTACGTTCCACAAACCTTTTGAAACAATAAATGTAATTTATATCTACAAAAAGGCAAACTTTTTTGATACAATTTGGGCAATTTCCTATATCAAGGGCGCGCTCATACTGTAGGTGATTTACCTTGTCACATTCCCTTTGATAGAACATGTTAATTAAATAATCAGAAATATATTCAAATATTTAAAATGTAACTCACTTAACAATTTGCAAACCGTCATTACGCATGTTTCCAAATAGAAGTAGGTAGAGGAAACTGACCGAAAAAACCTGAAAGACTTATAATTATTGCAAAACATAGTAGATATGTCCAAAACAAGTTTACTGTTTAAGTTTTAGGTCTTAACACAAACAAGTTTTAAGATTTATTTTGAAATTATAATTTTTTTAAGAGTAAAGACGTCTCGGCTTCTAGGTATTTTTATAATTATGGTCCGTATTTAGTAAACGGTAAACAAAAGGGGTTACGAAATGCATCTTTTAATTTGTTAACACGTCCTCATCCCTTTTGAACTATATAACGACTATATAAACCAAAATTATGGAAACTAAAGTTGTATATAAGTAATAGAGACTGAGAACAACATATATGGTTTTGAAGCAAGTGAATCCTTCCTTGTATGTAACTGTCTTTTCTGTTACATTCGTCTGTCATAATGCATGATTCAAGACTTTCTTTGTGATAATTTGAATAGAATAAATACAAGTTGTATGCCAGCCATGCCTCTCTCCGGTTTTCTTTATATATTTGTTAAGGAGTGTGCAACTATATGTAACTAATACCACATATCTACAAAGTTTATATCTTCGTAGAGGTACTTACTGTGAATGTAGGACTGCCTTCTAGCTAAGTATCTCCTTGGAGAGTATGTGTAGATTAAGAGCAGTGTTAAAGAGTTAAATGAAGTATTGATTGCCCAGGGCCTTTTTTAGTACTTCAGCTTCTTAATTGTAGTATAAAATATAGTCCCAATAAGAACTACAAATATAGCGAAGGCACTCATTTCGGTTTTTGACGACTGGCCAGAATAGATTAGACTTGGCAGCAGGTTGGTAAAAATTTGACGTAAAAGCGGTTACATTTCAGGCATACATCTTACTTGAATAGTAAGAAAATATAGTAGAGGAATATAAAAAGGAATAATTATTAGTAAAAACCTATCTACATAAAGGGTTGGATAACAAGTTACGTGCGATCACAGAATACATTCGTTCAGTAGTGAAAAGGAAGCCAGTGTAGTATGAAGTAAGTAGTATTCTATTCCACAACTCTTTTAAAAATAAACTGGTTTAGACCAAGCCCAACTTGTTAAGTACAAATGTATACCTACAAATGTTTGTTATTGTTTCGTTATTGGGCTCTTGAATACATTTCATTTTCATTACTCTTGGGGTTAGAACTGTAAGCAACGCGTCGCGCGCGCTCAGCATAGTCATTGACACTTTGAAAACAATGAAATCTGTAAACTTACATTCACATCTTGTATAATGATGGTCTTATTCAATTCAGCACACTAAACTTTCTTTCCCAAATTTCAATCTGTTCTTAAACTTACTAAATTTGTACTATTCTAAAAGGGTTGTGCGTCGGTACACTACAAAAAACAAGCTTAAAAAGTGACGGCCATATGTTACCGTGTAGCCGCAAACTCACCCAGTGCACTACCAGCATTACCGTCCTAGGGTTCAATTGACTATATATTTATATTTATTTTTATTTAGAGAGAAAAAAGTTGCTTCTCATTTAAAAAGACGTTCGGACACGCTTCGCGGCCGCTTATCTAAAATGCTCATCTTGACTAAAATAAACGATGATTTATTGGTTTTGTTCTAGAGGTAACAGTTGCAGTTTCAGCATATTGCTAACTTTCACATTCGAATACACAATGTTTTAGTAATATCGATTAACAAGATAAATACTCTGCCTTTTTGCCTTTTTGAACATTTATTTAGAAAAGTGCATGTGTTCATTCGAACATCTGGTAGACACGAATTTCGGTAAACTGAAATCACGCCGCTATTAAATAAACAATACTTCGAGGGTGGTATTTTAGTTCATTTATTACTTTTGTTTTGTACTAAATATTCGTATATAGCGCCGTTTAAACAACGAATCAATATAGTTGACGGCGTAAGAAGTTTTTACTACTTAAAGATGCATGAGGGTGCACTTGTAATTTCGTAGATAACTGGGGTTACAAAATTAATTCGAGTTGATGATTATCTTGAAAAGAACTGTAAGCACTGCTCCTGCTTAAAATTCAATTATTACCTTATTTTTAAGACGTGGATCCCCTAGGTTCCATACGGATTCACAATGATTTGAACGGATCTTAAGAAAGATTATACTAGGCGATTTCTAAAGCCATCCATTTTGCGGAGTGACTTAAAAGATCTGGGCGTTATCTAAAATTTATATGGGGAGAGATCTGTATGAGACCTTTACATACACTTATGTCATAGTTAGTCGTTTTAGTCTGAATTCCCTTCTAACGAAATTGCTTGAATTAATACTTATTGTTAGCTGATTGGTAAAGTTACGAACTTTCCAGTTTAGCTGCTAGACTACAGCAATTCTTAAGTGTAATATGTACAATTTAAAAAACTAAAGAATTTGCACTTTCTGTTCACTTTATATGAATTCTTCTAATCTTCGTTTTCAATCTTATATTTAGAGCAAACCTTATGTTTATAAATTATAGTCTATACCAAGAGGAAGGTTTGCCAACCCCTTATAATGAGGAGCAGCGGTTTATATAAAAATGAATGCAAAATCATTTTCTTCAAAACTACATTCATTTAATTCAACACTTCTTTTCCCCATTATAGGGCGTTGAACCATCTAGCTCTTGATACAGACTATAAATGCTTTCGGCTGTAGTTTTGTTGGTTTAAAGTGTTGTTTTTTGTATATTTACAAGTTTGTGGACTTGTTCCTCCAGGAGTCATGTTCAGCATGGACTGCGTTTAGCCTCGTAGAATCTATAAAAAGTCTGTAATGGTCAAGCGACAACTGCCGATACATTGAAACGTAAAGTCACTCTATTCGCAGTATTTCTCAAACAATTACAAATTAATTCTACTTCGAAAAATTAGTTATGTTATGTTCAACTTCAGTTTTCCTTGTTGGATTGCACAATTTGGTTTGTAGCTTAATATATCAGAGCATATCTAAGCTCTTGAAATATAACTATATCCTGTAATTTGGAGGAATATTTCTTTTGCAATTGTAGCTACAGTTCGGATAAAGATTATTATTAATTACAATATTATAATTGTTGAAACAGTCTACTACCTTAAAATACTTCTGATACACCGTGTTAACAAACGGTCGGTAACTACAGTTTGATATTCTAATAGTTTTGTTAGCAATACAATAGTATGTATATCTTTTTAATCTCCTTTAATTATCAATATTATAAAACAAGTATCTTCAATATTCTTAAATTCTTAATATTTCTGTCCAGCCCTCTATAATAATGCGCGAGCATTGTGGGCGTGTCCTGTGATTGCTACATTTGTTGAACCACCAACACTGAGGAAGCAGCCTTTCTAAACTAAACACGAGAATCACACCTAAATACTTTATTAAATACTTTATATTCATATTTTATTATTTTATTTAGCCCCAATAAATCTATAAAATCTTCTATTCGAATAACTTGTTGGCAGTTTTTCCATCTCTCACCCGCGATCAAATTCATTTTATGTTTACCATAGTTTTCATGCAGTATCTACAAGTTACAACAGCACTTTAATAAAATATTACCTACCGGAAATGCCACGAATAGTAACAAAATAAACCAAATCATGATTATTATTTTTATTATTTATATTATTCTTTCAGTTTACCTATTTTAATTCATAATGCTCTGTTTAGATTTCTTTAACCGGATATTCGGTGAACTATATTATCTATTTGAAAATGCTGCGCGCTATCGCGATCTTCGCGACATTAGCGCAGCTTGCTTGTGCATTCTGCCCGTTTCCATGTAGCTGTTCATCTCAAACAGTACTCTGTAATGGTAAAGGACTAACTAAGATACCACAAGGAATACCTGCTGACACCCAAAGATTGTAAGTTTTAGAATTGCTATTAATCGTTATCTTTAAATATAGCCATAAGCGTTTTGTTAAAACGCATGTGTATCATATAATAGTTACTTCCGGACTACAATACCTGTATTAAGTATTAGGTCAAGTATAAAGGGCCACACAAAGTGTTAATCCGTCGATTATACTGTCTGTGCGAGTGCTAATAGCAAGTAACTATTCGCTGGGGTGGTCCCAAAGAGAGAGCGCGTCCGGCGCAAAGAATTACTTGAAGGACCCTTAGATAGACTAAAAAGGTGTTCGACAGGCACTTAATAGAATTAGAGACAATACGACCAAATAATGATGAAAGAGTCGCCCATGAAGGTTACTCCCGAATTGTTTTGCATAAATGTAAAGAATGTAGATTAAAACAAAATAAAGAAATATATTTTGATAGGGAATTTTATTTCCAGGGACCTGCAGGAGAACAGAATAACTGTCGTAAGGAAAGGAGAACTATCACATTTGAAAAATCTAAAAATTTTGTAGGTTTTAGCTAGTTTTCGTTGAATTCAAATGTTTAATGAACTAGTATTCCATTTATAAAGTCACTCATTTCTAAAGCTATATAACATAATCTACAAATGGGCTTTTTATTCAATAAAATAATCTAAATTCTTTTGATATTGGTTTAAATTGTAGGCAATTAATGGAGAATCATATACATTCGATTGAGGAAAATGCATTTGATGGACTCGAGAGCCTAGAACGATTGTTAGTTTGTCATTATGCATTATGTAACATTATATATCAGAAAAACATAATCAGCAATCACTGTTTAAAACTTTAAAAGCAAAGTTGATGGTTTCATTTTATCTTAATAATAATAATATTTTATTTAACAAGAACAGAATCAATCAACAGATATATATTGTTTTAGAGGGAAACGGAAAAAAAATGAAAGCATCTTAAAAAAATTTTCATTGCTAAATTTATTTGTACCAGACCTAATAACTTAAATTACAACTGAAGTTTTGTTTAGTCTAAACTTTTATAAAAACGAATACCCACATTTTCAGACGTCTAAACCGCAATCGGATTAGATCGCTACCGGACGATATTTTTACGGAGACTAGAAACCTCCATAGACTGTAAGTTCTATTATTTATATTACATTTATGTATTTATATTACTTTCTACTTTTATTATTACTTTACTGTCAACTTTGTCAATATCATCCTTCTTCCAATCTGCGCCCCCTAAATTGTTTGAATATGTGGCTGGCTGAATGATTTCTGTTAGTTTCACATACATTTCCGGGGGTCGCCATCTTTTATATTCAAGGGTGGTCTGAGCATTATACAAAGAAGGAGGGTGACACAGTTTGCACACATACACACACGTACACAAATAAAGACCACCCGTAAGAAATAGATAAATTCATGTGCAAGCGGGTTACATGCAAAACAAAACCGAACCGACAAGCGCCCCTTTTGTATCTAATTAGCATAGTTAATAGATAAAGCATTAGCGCTATAATTTATACAGTAACCCTTTAAGAACATTAAAAATGACAAAATCTTTCAAAGAGTTCATTTGATACTCTATTTTTATGTATTTTTCTTTCTAAATTCGTAATAACATAACTGCCAATTTGCCTATAAAATCACATATAAAGAGGTATATGTAGACATGCCACGCTATAAAACGTTGCTGCCATTT
>JAQGAV010000542.1:0-31197 GCA_034691345.1 Phasmarhabditis papillosa
GGGGGGGATGGAACTGGGTCGGTATCTTAAAATGGGTGGCCAGGGTTATTTCGAATTGGTGGTTAGCTTTTCAATATGGCATGGAGCTTAAGAATTGGTACTGGTATCCAAAACGGCTCAATGGAGTTATATCTTTCTTATTAGTTAGATCGCAACAATATGTGTAGTCAACGCGAGCGCCTAAATTTTATTAGCATCTATAGTCTATCTCAAGACCTAGCTTTCCAGCGCGGTATCACGAGCGGCGCGCAGTGTTATAAAAAATGAATGTACTTTTGGAGAAAACGCACCATGTCGACCAATTTTACATTCTTTTTTTAGAACACTGCGCCCCGCTTGTGGTACTGCGTTGTAAACCTAGGTTTTGAGATAAACTATATAAAAAATGATGTATGGGGTGAAATTCTGGATATTCCGTAAACTCTGAGTTTTCTATTGTCTAAATGGGTTACTGTAGGCCTTTTGACATCTAAACTTTAGTAAATTGGGTAATAAAAGAATGATTATTTACGTAGTGTTGACATTGTATTATCTGGATATAATCTAAGTATCTCATGTATGAATTACGATTGCCATATCCTGCCTAACCTAGTCGCGTCTCACCACGAATTGCATCATAAGAGAGTCCTTTAATCAGTCCTTTAAGGGTCATCTATTAGGGAGGAAGGTTAATCTGTTTGAAAACAATAACATTACACGATACCTTATAACTAATGAATAGGGGGATATCGAAATACAGCAATGGTTATTTTTAGCTCCGCGGTGTTGAAAATTCATATGCATCGATCTATACCAGAGGTGATTATCCGGCCGGCCCGTCCCGGCCTGGGTATCAAAATTTCATGCCAGCCCGGGCCGGTAACCAGTTCTGATCTATACAATAAGATTACAAAGTTAACTTTAAAGTCAGCTATTTAAATAAGTGTTTTTAATGTAACAGTTCAATATAGTTGGCGGACTAATCGCTTGCTAGGTGTTACTGTACGAACTGCAAATCTATTAGAGGTTATTATAGCAATAAGAGGAAATCTATGCTCTAACTATAATTTTTTAGACCTTTAGCTGCAAGCGATAAGTCCGCCGACTATAGTTAAACTCTTCCTATGGTAAAATGTTCCACTTCGATTCGAAAATTAAAAATTGCAAAACTCTTGTTATATTTTCTATCCAAACATAAATCTCGCCTAATTCTTGACCTCTATTGTTTTGACAACCTTTTTATTGTCCATTAAAAGATGTCTCATTAAGATACAGTAACCCTCTTGTGAGGGGACCACCCCACTAGGTTAATTAACCTCACCCCACTCTCAATTGAAAACAGCTTAGTTCACACTAAAGTGACATAAATATGATGAATTACCAGCTAAACACAGGCCATTCGTAGCTGTTATTTTGATTTATCGTTGTATTTAAACCTAATTTTGCTGCTCTCTATTGATTGAATAAGAGATTATCTATCATCTGTGAATATAACATACATAAACTTGCCATCCATCTGTTTACTTAACAGATTTTCAGCACTTGAGGGGTTAGTCTAAGGTCTAAAGTACCTATTGGAGCATGTTACGCTCAATAATCCCTAGTTACGTGAGTGTCCATAGATTAACACTGTTTTCCCAGTTGTCAAACAAACTTTTGAGGTGACTTGGTTTTTTGCAGGCTCAATACCGCATATGAAACGAAATTTCAAGCAACTCTTTACATTGAATACAGTATAACTCGACCATCAAAAGAAATATATTTGTTATATTTTAGAACTTACAGAATACCGCGCTATTAACTACCTTTTGATATAATTGCTATGATTAGAAAAATACCGCCAACTTTCCCGGAACCAAGGTATCAAGTTTAAAAGCGCACACTGAGTACATAAGTTCAGTCTTCACTTCGCGTTCAGACACTCATGACATCATTGTTATTTTGCACAAACTGCGGCTGGAAGTGTTCCAGTCGAGACCGAGTTACACGACTGGGTATACGGTAGTTGTGGTTGCCCGATTTCTTGAGGAGGGATGTTATATCATGATAAAGAGATGAAAACAGTAGGTATGAACAGGGGTATCGGCTGTCGAAGACGATGTGTCAAACATATGTTAGAGCAAAAGAACGACGATATGAGAGATAGATGCAAAAGCAACTGAATACGCAAAAAACGCTGGCGACCAACAACAAGGACACTGGCGCGGAACACGAAGGCGCATTAAATACAGACAGTCTGTCAGCAGTGACTGCCTATAAGGACACGATCACAGCTGCTGGTGTTGAGTTAGGAAATGTAGTGAAATAATATCAAACAAGAGGAGAATGAGTAATAAATATTAAAATAAAAAAGGAATACGAATATGAATAGATCAATTTTCAATATCGTTGCAATGATCTGGATTTTTCATTGCGAAGGCGTTTTGCAAAATGAGCCAACAATATACTGATAGATATGTAAAACAACAACTAGGAAATGATTGGAAAAAAATTGATTAAAGTAAGGAGCAACTAGTAATTTAATAATTGAATTTACTTTACATCATATCGATATAGCAATGAAGTAATGTAACGAAAAAAGCTTCGGTCTGCGCAGCCGCAACGTTTCCGCCTGTTAAATGGTAAGTCAGTTGTTGGCCTAGGAGCTGTGGAGCAAGTGAGAAATGGATGGATTGCAATTAATATAGAAAGGTGTCAGATTAAAGTGATAAATGTGTATCAAATGACAGAAAAACAATATAAACCACCAGGCTATTAACAATCCAGAATAGCAGTTGTATACAACACATATACAGCACTCATGTAAACTAAACTATATATATACAACAAACCCAATCGGGGAAAGAAGGGAACCAAAAAAGTGGTTATATGATAGAGGCAACTGCATAAAAATGAAATCAATAACATTTGATGAATCTGGTGATGCCCACATTGCGACTTCATCTGCTACGAAAACACTTAATGCAGCCGCAATTTCGCTCGTGCCATATTCAACCGACCATATGTGTGTATTAGAAACCTTTTACATATTTCAAACAAAGAGAATAAATGTTTTTTTACTTTAAACTCATAAAATCTGTCGTTTTTCACTAAAAGCTTTTGGCTGGCATTTGCAAATCTCGAGTACGCGGCCCCACTAAATAATGACGGACCAGCGGGGCGTTAAAATTTTGAAAAGCGAAATAATTAAAAAAGCTTGTTTTCATTATTTTTTCTAAGTTGTATTTGTATATTTCTTCTTTTTATTATTATATTCAGATGCTATGTTTTGTTTTTCAGATAGGATGATAAATGGCAACGCAGTTTGCGGCCTGAAAAGATCCATCTTAGAAGCAGTTATGGCACCGACCGTGAGTTTTGTCTTCATAATTAATTTGTGACGTTATTTTTCTAGGGTGCATCTTCAGAGAGCAAGGAGAATGTTTCTCCTCCACCCTACCCCTCTTCGAAAGTTCTGAAGAAAAGTCTCGTAGACGATCAGACTAAATCAACGGAGGACCTGCCTTCCGCTTCTGAAGGTGATGTCACCATCACCACTATTAGTGAGGTACATATGCTTTTATTGTTACTTTGTATTGGAGAGTCATTTTGTATTGATTGATGCGACGTTTGGAGCTACTTCAAATTTAACTCCTGGTATTCATGTGAAGTGACCGAGATCTTTGCCATCATCATGATTTGTTTTTCATCACCTCAGATATTTGATGTGATGCTGTATTGCATCTCAACTTCGTACTGGCTTCCATTTCATTTAAATTTCGACGATAGCTAAATGGTTCATTATACCATTTAATAGCCATATTTTTCTGGAATCCTAGCTGATGTGTAGCATTAATTATTTGATTCGCTGTTGGATGCCCTTGCTTGATGTCCATGTCCTTAGTGTCGCAGTGACAACAGATGGTCCTGTTTATTACAGTATCTATCATTTTGTTATCTAGCCATCGCACATTCCAATGTGTACGCAATGTTCGCACCTCCTTGTTAATTACCACCATGCCACATGCCGTGTTTTGATTTATTTCGACCACTGTCCACCCTCACTCATCTGCGTGATTTTGATGATTTGAACGGGAACTACTAGCTGGGTGGCAGTTGTGCTTATAAAGTAGTATTGTTGTCTGCGCCACTACTCTTTGGGTCTGTTGAGTGAATAACAACTCTGTATTGGTGGTGCACAGCTGCGTTTTCTAGAAACTATACTATTGTTTCTTTATTTAGATTGCCGAGAGTTCTTACGTGTGTTGCATTGTCTTACTGATTATTGAATAGTTTTAGTACATTTGCTGAAACAAAGCATTGTCAGCAAGACTTGAGGTGGTCTATTGTTTTCGAAAATATTTTGGAAATATCGAATTTCTTGAAAACCTCGGTAACCAGCCTTCTCATGTTTAGGCGATTGAGTAGAGTTCTTTAGTTTCTAGACATTATTCGGAATATCGATTGTTTTTTTAGTCTTCAAAAAGTTTTGTACGAACTAGTTGTAATGCTGTCTATCGAATAGGCGGATGTTTCCTTTGCGGGTGGCCGGTCCTTGTCGCTGCTTTGAGGATTACTGTATCTAATGGGCGGTCGTTTGGTCAGTTTCCAGTCAAGATGCGAAATGTTGAAAAAGTTTCGAGTTGTGCAGTGTTCATTATTATTGCGAACTTTTTCAATACGTGAATTGGTTGGTTATGACCAGGCTATGGAATAGCTGGTTTGTTGATTTTTTAACCTTCGAAGATGGGAAGAACTAGTGGTTGAACAAAAACAGATGCTTACATATGACTAGTGTAGAACATGTAAATAGAATGTTGGCCTTCTTGACAGACATGTGTTTCTGTGAATTTAGGATATAATTTACGACCGAGTTTTTACGAGACAAAAGTTTAGTTGCCAAAGGGAACAGTAGGAATGAAAAGGACTAATTTCCTAGAAAGATGTTTTGCGAATCTTAGAAGGTTTCTAAATATTTTGCTATGCTGGTGGTCTACGCAATTGGCCGTTGTCTATTCAATCAGATCGATTCGTCAGGTTGAAACGCGGACTTGCGTCATCCGGCCTTCTATTTGTTTCGAGTAAATAGTCATCAAGATTCAGTGAATTTGAAATTTCCTCTTTATATCGGCGAGCTTTGACAGCGAAAATTTCGTACAGTAAAATTGTAGGCTTTATTTTTGACACTGGGTGGGCGAGGGATATACTCCTTATATTTTGCAACTTTGCTGTTACATTTGTTTTCAGTAAAGTGATCGTAGTTAAAGCCAATCCATCTTCCGGCGCATATAATTTGGGAAGAAAACCTCCTTATTCGTTTGAATTCGAGATTGAATTCAATGCATTAGTTCCCATACTGAGATTAGACCAATGTCATTTCACGCCTAATAGATGGTTTAGAGCATGAAAAGTGTTCCGTAATAAATCAGGTGAACGCGCTCTAAAAGCACAATTCATAGTAGTAATTTCCACAATTTACGCGCTGTAATGTGAACATGCAACGAGACACACAACCGTCCTCTCCGGGTTACGGTAGCTGGCTGCTGAGAGTGGGCTGGTAGCAGTTAGTGGGGGGGACTACTGAGGGCAAACAGGATTGTCTATTAGTGGGAGAAACGAGAGGAGGCAATTGGATGACATATTGTAATAAGAAAAGGGATTTTATTATTATTATATATCCTCCAGGGAAATATCATTATTACAATTGTAATTAACACTTGCTCTTATGATTAGCTGGAGTGTTTGAAAAGCAAGGGAACGTGAATTTATGGAAGTGTTAATATAAGTACATTTATTTAAATTGTTGCATCAAATTATTCAAACGAGTAGCTTTTGGGGTAACATGCTTCCTTACAAGAATAGTACCCTTTAGCCAGCCTTAGCTGTTATCTCGTTCGTCTTAGAAGTTCTAGTTTACTTAGCGCCGTTATTCCCACGTTCTAGAATCATTGAGAGCATCACAAAAAGAGTTGTAGACGTGTGAACAAGCCTAATTCAATGCTAACTCTGCTCACAACTACTTGAAGCTGAAGGGACTTCTTAGTGTAGTTTAAGGAAAATTGTAGTCAATTTGGCCCTATTGCACTGATTTTGAATAATTTGATAACATTTCTTTGAAAGATATTTCTTGTCTGTGTTTGCAGCATTTTGAAATTTCGTCCACAACACGGCTGTGGGTTGTATTTGAGAGTGCAATTGGATTTGTTTCCCATAGATATCATAGTATGGTTACGGTATCAAAGTGACAGATATTGCATGACAGTTCACTCTATATAACAACCTCACCGCCGTCGCGCCGCGCCACAAACTAAAGCAAAACGCAATGGGCAGTGAATAATATCATGAGGGGTTATGAAATTTAAAATAAATATTGATTATTGTAAGGTTATCCCGATACCATATCCGCAAAACTTCTACACGGCTGGCTATTTACTCTAAATATGTATAGTATTGCTGAATTCTGATTACCTATTGTTCAGCTTCTCCCGTCATATTCCTTATAAGTGCGCATAGTTGAAAAGGCCTACCAGATTCAAGAGATCGGCAGCAACTTTGCCTCAGCTCTTTTTGTCATTCGGTAGTCTGTTGTACCTATGCTGCAATTTGATTGATAGATATATTTGTTGTGATTGTCTCCTCGACTTCTTCGAGTTCTCTTCCTGGGAGGTTGTATTGTTTTCACACCATGTGGTTAACCTCACCACCGAGTCTCTCACATTCATATGCACTCTGCTAGCCATCTCATTTGATAAAAGCATTTAGAGGGCAGTCAGATAGATAAATGGTTATGTGTTCAATCTAATAGAAACACATTATGAACACGTGCCATCCATATATACTTCACACTCTTAATAGTCGTCATCATCATCATCTTAACCACTGAACCCCCTTAAAATAACAACACCAGCTACTGGCTGCAAGATTGTCAAGTGTCCTAGATAATTGAATATTTAGTTTGGTATTCTAGCTGGTACTATAGGGCTTGGTCTAGATTAGAGTAGAAATTGTTTTCCTATTCTCGTTTTTCGTACAAAATAACATAGTTAGAGCAAACACGAAATTGGAGTTGTTGCCACATTTCAAGATGCAAAGGGTTTTACATATAATGTGTTATCGATCTCTAAATTCATCGATATTCTGTTCTGTTAGTTTCAACAGTGCCAAATTATACTTTAGCGGTATGAGTTATTAGCTCCTCAAAGGTCATATGGCTGTGGCTTTTTTGTAGCTGCAATTGCGGTCGATTTCTTTCATATACTGCATATACACCTTATTAACTACCTTACGGAAAGGTGAATTATAGTTTTTTGAACCTATACATATATACGAAAACAGGCTAGAAAAACTGCAAAATGATTTGAGAATTGTAAAAGGTAAAATGGCGACGGGCGGTGGACCTCCTCGTCCATAAAGGGTAAATGGAAATGTAATTAGTGTCATTAGATATTATATGGAATAATACGGCCACCCATACGACTAGGAGTTAGTTAGTTGACGGGGTGGTCCAGTTATTATTAGTTGTATTGTTCGAGTTAAATGAGTGGCGAACGAGGATTCGGCGCCTCGCCGCTATATGGAATTCAATGGAAATGGGCATAATTGATACTATTAGAGAACTTCTTTTTGTCGACATATTTATAACCCTATTGAGAATTTTCTTCTTTGAACTAATTCGGGCGAGACTTGAC
This sequence comes from Phasmarhabditis papillosa, assembly GCA_034691345.1. Lineage (NCBI taxonomy): Eukaryota > Metazoa > Nematoda > Chromadorea > Rhabditida > Rhabditidae > Pellioditis > Pellioditis papillosa. Next base: position 7,647 of record JAQGAV010000542.1, read on the forward strand.
TACATCTATGTCCGTCTTCTCGAATTACTACTGACAGTTTAGTAATATGCTGCGATTGTTTCGACCCCGATTCCAATATGTTATACAGTAACCCGAATTGGGGACAAAATGTATTTGGTGGCGGTAGTGTTCATCCTCAATTCGAATGTTGTACAAAAATTAATCCGACGTGGCAGTTGCTTGGATTTACTAAAGACGTTTTCCTTGATCTAGTCGGCCGGCTTCAGCGGCCCGGTCTTTTTCTCCTGCCTAGGCCGATTAGCACATTTACACTTTGTCGATTATGATGAAATTTACATAATAAGCAAGATCATTGCCAGGCGTGGATGAAATAAAGGCGGTAGCTATTCAAGACATGGTGAATATTAGGGATACCAGAATAGCTGGATAAGCTGCGCTAAGATGTGAACGAGATAGTGAGCAGATGTAGGAGACCGTAGGTCTTAGGACCTCTAGAAGTATCTGGTTACCATTTATCGCCCCTCTTTTTGCCCCTGCCCGGATATGTGCTCAGTTGCCAAACATGCGCTCCTTTTAAGTCAAACAATATTAGAATATTAGAGAGAGGGATTGGCACCGACCGAATAATCAACATCTATTGATCGATTACATAAATAGCTTTTGTGTTCAACAAATAGTAACAGAAGGCAAATCCAAAATGTGGAAGACTTTTGCGAATCGAGGGCATTATCGGATTACGGTATTAGTCTTTTGGTGTGGTTGACTAACGAGGTGTTGCGTACTGGTTAGTGCACAGTAGGTGGCAGACTTTGTTGTCTCCTAGATGCTCAAGTGGGATAGAGGATTAGGAAATGGTTAAAGAGAAATGAATAGGATTATTTATATACAGTGTCAAGGTGAAGAAGTATAATATCTTACTTATGTTCCCTACTTATAGCAAAGATTTGAATAAACTATGTTGAGTATTATTTGAAATTTTGATACAGAACTTTGAAAGGGGTTGAAGAATATACATTATATAATTTATATTAAAATGGGGTTTTAAAGGTGGCACAATGTTGTTGATGAAAATTAATAATTTTGATATTTCCAGGAGCCAAGAGTTAATTTTGTGGAACTGTGCGCCTGGTTCAAAGTGGTTCGAACAGGAGATTTAGATGAATGCAGAAAGAAAGCTGAACAGAAGGTGAGTTTCTGAATAGTTCAATGTAAGTATTCATATTTTAGCCAGCTCTGCTAAATTCGGCTCCGATCCATAATCGTTGGAGTGCCGTTCATGTGGCCACCAATATGAGGAATACGAAGATGTTGCAGCTTTTACGAAAACTGGGCGCCGATTTTAATGCTACTACATTGGTATGTTTTACCCCGATATTACAATTGCTATCTTAAAGTGAGAGTGTCTCTCTAATTGTGATACTTCTATAATCACTTTGTTAATTTCTATTTCATTTTTCAGATGCGCTATTCCTGTCTCCACATAGCCGCTCAATTGCCTCAATCATCTGAATTGATTCGAACTCTGCTGTCTTTGGGTACGTGAGATACTCCGTTCATTTAGCTTTTGTGCGCTTTGGATCATCAGAATGATCGTTGTTGATTAGTACTTGAGTGTAATTTCTCACATCCTACGATCGATCTTCACATCACATCAAATCAGTCTATCAATGTAAACAGATGCCGATTTCTTGCTCTTCATCATACCGTAACCCAGCGGTTTGCGGTCGTAATATCATCTCATACAGCGGCCGCTATCACTTTCTCGATGCTGCTTCTTGAGTGTTTTCTTTCTCATTAGGATCGGCGAGAAGCTGCTCTCACCAGCGGTGCGGCGGTGTTGTTTAATCGTTCTCGCGATCGTGTTTAATCGTCGTCAATCGTCGATGATGTTGACATTGTATCTGTAGCCGGGAGTGTTGATCTCACTATACTGCTCCACACAGCTACTCAAGTGGTTGATAGCTGGGACGAAGACACCGGCCGCGACCACTTTCTCATCCGATCTATTGATGCTCTAATGCTAATCGATCGTTAGCTGACAAGTAAAAGCATCCCGACACGAGTGTCCTGTTTACAGTAGTCAGCCACCGAAGAGATAAGCGAGAAGGGGGCTAAGTACCCGCCAATATTGTGCAAACAGATTATACACAGTCAATCACTATAAGCTACAGTAGTCAACTCAATCAAAGCAATTAAACCGAAATGAGGATAGAGAGGGACTTTCGAGCCACGGGAAACTTATTTAAAAATTGAAATATTTCGTTTTAGTCATTAATTTAGTTTAAAAAGTTGAGTTGAAAAAAAGATCAGTGTCGGCTGACCTATGTTTTATAATTAGCTTTCTTTAAATAATCATATTTTTTAATTTAGGTGTCGATCCGATCATTCAAGATGTTTACGGATACACCTATGATCATTACCTACATGTTGCCTGCGATGAAGATGCGTCTAGCTTTAAAAGCAAGAGAGGTATCCTATTTATCTATATTTTTAGATTTGTATTAATTACATTTCGTTGGTTATCTTATTTCTCGAAATACTTGGTCTACATTGATCTGTCAGTTGATAGTATAGTAGCTATTCGGAATGACTTGACGTTATGTTTGGATTAGTTGGGGTGGAAGCGTTGGTGTATTGCTGCTACTGTAGCTGAAATCTGACAGACGTTGGCGTTGTTTATTAGGTGTCAGCGCGGTTGTCAAAATGCAGGAAGCAGTGTTTCCTACGACTGTAACGACATATTCACTCGCCGGGAGCTCACTGAATAAATAGGAAATTGAGGGATTCTAGGACGTTGAGAATATATACATAGGATTAAGAGGGATGCTGATATTTTTTGTAGTAAAATAGTTTGTAGGAACCAAGCTGCTTACAATTTCAATTTCAATCTATTTTTGTTTTTCTATCGCTATGTTATTATATGTAGTATCCGTTTCGGCGCTGCTAATGCTTCTGAAATATCATTCATTTCGGGCTCAAGGACCCTCTTTTATATTTGTTCATCTACTTAAAATGCGAATGTGCATTATATTATATGAAAGCTGAGAATTAGATAGATAGATAGATTGAGAGATGGGGGTCTATGTTTTCTGAATGTTGTGGGTGTTTCGAAAAGTTGAGCGAACTATCTTATCTTAGTTTTCTTCAATGAAATCATTACTGAGCTGACTTGGTTGTGGTTCTACAATATCAAATATTGACAAAACTGTCAACTAGAAATATCAAAAGTTTACTATTCTCCAATTGTTAGTTCAGGGACTTATTTTTAAGAAAGTATGGGTTCATATCATATAGTATTCTTAAATTGTTAAAAAATGATCATCATTTGGCAAATCAAACATTGGAAATTCTTCAAGTATATATAAGTAAGAATTGATGTTAGGTGTAAATCCTCACATATTCGGTGTTGCTGTTATTGTTGGATGTGATACTACAGTATACCTGTTTATCCCATCTCATTGTTTTGATATTAATAGTACCTCGTTTTATAGAATGTGATAATAAACATGCTTGTTTGGCACAATTTGTGTGTATTCGCTGCTTCCCGGGTGGTTTGTTCAGCTGCAGCTGCGCTTCACTGCTACTACTGTTGCTCCAATTCGATCAACACCATCACTGACTAAATTATCGCGTTCATATCGCTCGCTATGCTTTCATCATCCCAATTGGAACAGGCCAAATATTTAATTTGTAAGCGACGATGGTTACACAAATAGTACATATTGTTAGGTGTAGGGGGACAGTTAATAGATTTAAAAATAGGGATTGAAAGCTAATGGGGGTGTGAAATACATGATGAGGAGATATTACTATAAGATGTCAGATTGTTTTGCGCCATTTTTGAACAGAAATATATTTTCGGTAGCCCTGGTGCTTTGAATAATCATTCTTCTTATTGGATAAAGTACTTATGATGCTAGTATATAGTTCTTTTACAGATCGTATTCCACCGTCACCCCGTCCACTGTCAATCCATTCCTCTCAATCTATTTTGTCGCTCTCTTCGGATAAGTCAGTATTGAGTGCCGTCAAGGGATTATTCAAAATGTAAACTTACGTTTGTGTACTAGCCTGTTTTTTTTTTCAATATGATCTCATTGTGTGAACTTATGCCAACATTATTTTGCCTTGTATGTATTGCTGTAGTTTTCTATAAGATAGTAATAATAATAAATGAATGTTTATTGTGAAAATGCTTGTATGATTGATTTTGTTCATTGGGTAATCATTTGTCAAAAGGTTATAGTCAGTTCTTTAGTATAGGTTTTCACCGCACCGATGCATCTTTTGAAAATTGGCAAGATCCTTTTCATAAATGGTCTATTTGCCGGTATTAATGTTATTGTATATGTATAATAAGTGTATTTGGATTGTTTAAATGGTCATCTATTCTGGTATGCAGGTGTTATTCTCATCTGTAGTAGGGTCTGTGTGTATGTTTCCATGAAGTCAGTGACCCGTATGATGGTAAAAAGAGCCCGACAATCAACAACTAGCAACACATTACATTGAGCATAAGCAATTGGCAACTGATTCCACCTACCTAACAGCAATTAATTACAGTTACCGGAGAGTTGGGGATATATATTTGAACTGTAGGGTTAAGGATTATTTTATAAAGATGATATCGCATTGCAAAAATTTAATATCGCGTATAGTCCATTTGAATACCTATATTTCCAGCGCGGTATCACGAGCGGGGCGGTGTGTTATAAAAATGAATGTACTTTGGAGAAAAAGGACTATGCAGGTGTTGATAAATATCGAAAAATATGCGTTGACTGAGATTTAAAACTATTCATTATAAGTTCAGTCTGCCCGGTTCTGTCCAATCTCAGCAGTCTGCGCACCCTTAGTTTACAACCAGATGATTGCGTTTTGCGATTAGCATATCTGTCGCGGCGTATGTTTCCGACTTATTCAAATACATATCTATTTATCTGTTTACTCTTAATTAGCTATTTAATTTCCTGTTCCCGGGCTGGGTCCCTTGGGGAATGGATCCACACGGCTCCAAACAAGGGTCCAAGCAAGCACTCTGGCTAGGATCGCTAGGTTCAAATGAACTAGTAATGAAGCATGTCAAATACTCATCCGCATTTGCATAATTTTCATTAAAATGCGCACTGCGCAAACGACGGTGAATTTTGTTGGCTTGGTTAGCATTTAAAGGACTGATGATGGGGGATAAGCGCGAAGATAATCTAGTCCTTTAGAAAAAAGCGTGGAATTGCAGGAAATAGCCGGGATGAGGGGGTTAAACGAGCTGATCCGTGTTTAGATTCGATATTATTAAGAGTAGAAATGGGCCGGCAAAAGCGGGCCCCGTAGGTTTCGTGGCGGACCAGCATTTTGATTCCCGGAATGGGGTAGTTGGTATCAAACCTAGATTCATGAAACGAAAAAACGTATCTGATGTGCGGTGATAGTCTGTTTCAATAGCTAGGTTTCTAGAGCGGTATCCTGGAGAGCGGCGGAGTTGGAATAAAATGAATGCAATCTTGAAGTAAGACTACGACTTTTCATTCGTTTATACATATAAGGATCTTGTAAAGAAGATACCCAGACCTCTCACGAGAGGCCCGCCAATTTCCAAAGCCCGGCCCGGCCCCATGAGAGTTCTGAATATACCTAGATGTCTTCCAACCGCGTTTAGTTCAATAGAATCTGTTCCTAAATGCTTCAAAACTTTCATTAACCCGCTTACAGCGAATTCTATTCAGCTTACAATGTGCACTGATTCATGTAATATGGTAACAATAGAGTGCGGAATGGATCCTTTTTGCGCGATTATCCTTCCGCTGGCCGGGGTCCCATCACGATAATTACAGTAATATTATGAACACAATGCGGTCGCTACTTTGAACTATTGTTGTTTAGGTGTCATCTCTGTAAACACGGAATCATGTTTATACGGACGGGATTGTGTTAATTAACTCGTTTACATTGTATTACAAGGAGAACTTACAATAATTAGGTTCAACATGGGTGTGATATGGTATTTAGGGGCCTTTTAGAGTTAAAAGGAATATATAGTTTATCTCCACACCTAGGTTTCAAGCGCGGTATCATGAGCGGGGCGCTGTGTTATAAAATTGAATGTTAAATCTGTCGACGCCGTGCGTTTTCCCCAAAAGTACATAAATTTTTTTGAACACGGCGCCCAGCTCGTGATACCGCGCAGGAAACCTAGGTGTTGAGATAAACTATGGTATGTAACAAGAACTAGGTTTCCAGAGCGGTATATTGAGGGAGGCGCGGTGTTAAACGAAACTGAATGGAACTCGGTGAATCGGTGAACTAGTAGTAATTGGGAATAAAAATGATTTAATAGAGAATTTCGGGACTTCCTGAGTCTGCAATTCGACCTTCTTTTTCAAATTTGCAGCTGCTTCCTGGTCAAAGTACGGAAAGTCTTATAACCGAATTAGTAATGAAATTCGTATCTGTAGAAAGTTTCGGTTCAGATTTTGAGAGCTCCGAGGAAAATATTGCAAAAATGTTCATATTTTGTTTCAGCACACATGTTTAAACCAAGTAATTTACCCGCATTGGTGACTTTTGAAACATAAAAAGATATAGTTCATAAAAAAGAAGACTGAAGCCTATGTATACCAACGCGCTCTGCAGTCTTTTGTTTGTTATAAACTATAACAACCCTGAAGAAAGGCCCTAAACTCAATGATCCTTTTCACATGCTCTATTCCTTCAAGTCCTGTTCGTTATCAGTACCAGATCACAAGCAAGTAATATGTACGTGTAAAGAGTGCTCAAATGCGAATTTGACTCAACATTTGAGCTCTATTTCAAATATTGTCATTCTTTTTCCTATTTGCTTACATACATATAAGCGCGATGTTAATCATACATGGAATCATGTTTGGCACAAATCAGACTGCAAAAGGCCAACTTGCGAAGGAAGAAAAGGGAATTGCCGGATTATGTGGGGGAAACGCATCGTTTTTGAAAATGTTTCTGGATGAGCTTTGCGGAGTTGTTGGAAGGTTTTTCAAGCTTGGTTTGGTATTCTGAGAGGTGCGGTAGCAGATACTGAACCAGCTAGGTTTGCAGCGCAGTACTAAGGAAAGGAGCGCTAAATAAGAATATGGCTCACAATCACCCAGAGGAAGTTATCCCGGTCCTGATTGCTTATTAATTCCTGAAAAACTAGGATCCGCCTTGAATACCGGCCATAGCTGAACGGCTTTCAAGGTTCTAACGGTAACTAATGAATTCTTCTTCACTATATCGCTAGACTATTTATAAACTTTCGGCAATCGTAATTTCATACCAAGTACTAGACTTCGTTCCGATACAATAACTTATCCCAGCAGCTTAAAACTGAGTAATGACTCGTAAACACAGTGCAGTTAGCTAAATAATTGTTGTTCGCAAGCATTATAAACTTTACGATAGTATTATAAATCTTGTGTATTTATGTTGTGACCACATGTTTTGCTGTTAACTCGAAGCGGTGTTAAAAAACTAGCTGAAAGGCCAGATGCGATGTGATATACGCAAAATGCTATTTGCGACTGCCGCGTAGTACAAACTAATAATAAATTGCTTCACGGCTAGAACAAACCCGGTGAAATCGAGGCACAAAAAGTTGGTACTTTTGTAAAAACAATGTTCTATTTTGGTGTTGTAATGGGTTTTTGATAGATGATATATATATTAGTTTTCAGTTGGAAAGTATATTAAAGTGTATTCGAATTCAAAGGTAAAGAAGCCGCGTTTAAAAATTGAAAGACCTTTACTAAGACCTTTCCTTTCAAATTTTGCTAAATACGCGATTTCGCTATCCGATTTGGCTCTGCATCGCTGCACTAGAGCGCGGCAAGCCGTGGTTACAGGCTATTTTGTCAATTTGTTTACAAAATTTGTAAGATGTTCAAGTAACATTTACTTAATAGTGGTACTAAAATACGATTTCACTATCGTGACAAAACAATTCCAGTACCATTCGCTGAAAATAAGAATTGGAAAACAGAAGTCCTGTACTTTTGTAAACTGTAGCCTTGACAAATCAGTAAATTAAAGATTATGTAATAGCTATGGTGGGTTACGGTAGCAAATGTGGCGAGACCTCACCTTTCGAACTTTTCGCAAACAAAAACAAGAACAACTGTACACTAATTGCAATATAGTTTACGCAAGTTGTTCGTAAACTACTCCAATTGGTCGAAGTAGATTGGCGCGCGTCTGGTGTCATGTCAGGATTGACACAAGTCTGGTGCTTGCGCAACCACGGTGCTACAACTGACTCCAATGTTAATTATATCAATAAAAGTAGTTTGCTTCAAATTTAGAGTGTTAGGGACCTTACCGAGTTTAACTTTTGGATTTTCGGAAATGCACCCTCATAACCAGGGCTGTGACTTTAACGGGCCGGCCTGGGGCGGAAAATTTGAGAATCGGGATGGCCCGGTCGGCTTTTTTCAGCCCTGCTCAAAACTGAAATCAATCACTTAAGCGATATATGTACAGAAACTAGTAAACTTTTAAGATCTTAGTTTCAAACACTATCCACAGCGCGCAAAATTATATCGGTTGCTTGTACATTTTCTCTCGATTTCCGCGCTCCTTCTAAATTCTACAGGACACCTATGCAAGCGATTCATCCATCGACTATATACTTCCAGTACACTATCTCAATTGGAAGTTAAGCGTATCGCCTCAAAAGTTACAAAAAAAGCTAATCCTTCAAGAAACCCAAGTACTAACTTGCTTTGCTAACTTTCACTTACTCCTGCTAACCTTCAAGCCAATCACCTTGTACAAACTCTATAGAAAACCTGCCATTTCCAATCAAACCGTTCAGCTTGACATCTGTTTCCACTGGTAATACTCTACGCATCGTAGGTCTATTATCTATTGTTAGAATCAGTCTTGGTGGCTTCACCTGTTGCCTAGCTGAAGATGGATTGCTGTGCGCGATGAATCAACCCTTATCTATCGGTTCAATCGGTTAGTTAATTTAATACATTCAACAGGTGTCAGAACTAACTAATATCAAGAAGACACTAATGAAAACAATAAATATATCTGTAAAGATGTCGTTAGGGGGAAAGGTTTATGGATTTCTTACATTTTTATTGGGCATATCTGAACAAGATAAGGCGGCAAGGTCGCGGTGCTAAAAATAGGGATCGGGGTTGTGAAAATTTGAGACAAAGGTTTTTTTGAGGGGATTTAAAACACGGTTAGGATATATTTACAAGTTGAATTAGTGAAAAGAGTGACCTGAATACGTATGTTAAACTGTGTTCATGCTTAAATAGAAGATTTGAAAAGATGTTTAGTTTTTTTAAATATCACGGCAATGACTAAATAAATATAGTCCGTTTTATAGCCTAGAATGCAAGCGCCGTATCTAGTTGAAGTGCCGCGATCACAGGATTCCTCTTCAAAAATGCAAGTTTACTCAGACAAAATGGCCTTTTCCAATATAAGGCCCGTCATTGCGGAACGTTAACTACAAACGGCGCTTGCAGTCTAGGTTTTGAAATGGACTATATATAGTCTTGACAAGAATGGAACTATTGAATATAAAGAAATACTATAACAGAATAGTAATAATAATCAAAACAAAGTTAACAAAGTAAACATTGCTAACTTTCAGGTCATATTGTGCTAATCCCTCCAGATTGACCTTTGGCGGCTCCCCTTTTCATTTGAAACTGTCTACCCGGTGTTTACAAGAGTTTCAAATTTCAAATGTTGTGCGTAAACGTAGGACAACAAAGTTATGTAAGCGAGTAAACCGGCAACTTTGTAGTTAGCCTAATAGGGATAAAAGAAAACATTTAGATGATCAATATTTAGCAAATAGACAGATGTTTTAGGGTTAAGTGTTACGGAATTTAGGATACTGTAATAAGACGGGGGACATATTAGTCTTGAAGGGATTGAGATCACTTTTGCTTAATGCGTTAGATTTTTGGTTTTCGACTACAGTTCTGGACTACTTCGTTTTGTCCTACGTGTAAAAATGTCTTTTCTTCTAGACCATTCAACAAGCACTTTCCGGCCGGGCCCTGGAAAAAGTAGGCGGACAGTGCCGGATCCTGAAAAAGTCGGAGGGCCGGCCCGGGCCCGGGCTCAGGTTGGATGGCCTCGTTTCTTCTACGCACTTTTATAATAATATTGCCTAATTTGCGAACTTTGAGGGGAAATGTGTTGTCATATGAACTATATATTATTAGAAGACATCGTTACTTTTGAATTCGACTATGTAAATTTCTGGCAGAATCGTGAAAACTACAGTACCCCTGCAAGCTGTTCTACTAATACTTGGGTTACGGTAGGTGCTTTGTAAAACGGCAAAAGAACACGTAATGGAGTGTTCTTGTTGGGAGTTGCTTTTGATGAACGGGTAGGCTTAGTCGGGACCACAACTCTCATGGTCCTTTAAGAGAAAAGTTAAGCCAGTAAGGGTTTACTCATGTTAACCCCTTTAGAATAGCTTACTACTCCAGGAAGAAGCAGCAGGTTACGAAAGGATTTAGAATTACTTCTGGGTGTTCCCAATTGTAGTAAGATTGGGGAATGCGATATTGGGAAAACTAAGAAAACCTTGGGAATTCGAGTGAGTCTGAGTCCCTTTTCAGAGCACCGCGCCAGCATATGGCGACTACTCTCCCTTCAATATTGTACTTTACAGGTGCGGTGTTAAAAATCCTAAAAATTCGCAAGTGACACCCCATTATAACTCTCCGAGCCGTCTCTAGTATTTTGCGAAGGAGTAGAAGCTGTATCAACAGAAACTGTTCCGGATTTCAGTTGATTCCGGTCTCTAAGATGAAGATCAAGATTATACGAAAGAATATAATAGTTTTTCACTTTCAACACAACTATAAGGGCGATGCTTTCAACATTTACTTACTTTCATACGTACAATCGGACTAAGTAAGCTTTCTAATAAATTACTGTAAAACCAATGTTATAGGCAGTATGCAATCCATATTGCCAGTCTACTTCACCTAGTGCTATTATTACTATCGCTTATTTAATTTAACCCCGCCTCTCTCATAAATACTGCGCTGGAATTCTAGCAGTTGCTAAAGACTATACTTAACTTTCCACAAGTTCCTTACTACCATTTCCAGTCATCATGATCAATCTCGCCACCATTCTGAAATGATTAATTTCGCGCGCTCCCTTCCCACAATAACCTGCACATCACTATCTGATTACGGTAGGCAATAATTTACGTAGCGAATTAGCTGGTTGACACATTTCAAAACGATAACAATCTGGCCGTAGAGTTTAATTAATTTTCAGTTTTTTCCAACTTCCACTGCGCGATCATCATCAGATATCTATCTGTACGTGATTAGGCGTGTTCGCGGAGAAATTACGCGCAATTGCGGGCGATTTAAATCTGATAAGGGACGAAATTGATGCAGCAGCAGCAACAGTTTCAAGGTGGTTTCGATCAGTCAACTTCGAGAAAATGAGTGATCGAAAAATAGAGATATTCAGAAAGTGGGGACTTTTCCGAAACGTAAACTTAGTTTCAATGTTCTTTGTGGAAATTTATATAAGCTTTTCAGTGCACTTCAATTGGATGCATAGTGATTTGGCAGCTGTTAGCCAGGACTGGGAATTTTACGGGCCGGGCCGAAAATTTGAGAAACGGGCCGTCCCGGGCCGGCTTGGCCGGGCTTTTCCAAGCCCTGTTATGAGGTACGTAGTCTATCAATAAGTCGGCCTAACCAGACCTACACAAAGCTCGGTAGCAGGGGTCCGCGCTGGCCGGGCCGTGAGTTTTCGAAAAAGATGCCCGGGCCGGTTCTGGGCCCACCAAGAGGTTTGCGACACCTGCTCAGGAGTAAAACCAAGCAACATGGCTGATGTTCTCTACCCAGAGTAAACCCCTGTGATCACTACTTTTCAAAGTATCCCAAAAGTTACTTAGATAATTAATGCAACATGAAAAACATAAATATCACTAATCGGAACATGTAAAAAGGAAAAATCCCAAAAAAGAACAACGTTTTATTGCAGCAAACAAAAAGTGAAAGAATTTTAGTGCTGAAGAATCAACAATAAAATATGGTGATTTTATGTATGTCATAGTGTTAAGATAAAAGCGTACCGCCTTGCACTGAAGCGCTTACATTTAGAAAAGAGACCAGAAATTCAAGAACGCTAATTTTGATAAGGGATGAACGCACTATCAGGGAAATGTTATTTTTCAAGTTTGCGGAATAAGGATTCTAGTATAGTCCATAACAAAGAAAAGACTGCAGTGAGCACCGCGCTTTGAGGTCTTTTTATAGACTATATTACAGGTAGCTAAATAATCCAAGTGCCTGGATGCATATTTGGAATTGGTTTTGGTCACATCTGTTTCGATAAAATATTTTACTCTATATCACCATATTAAAAACTATGAGCGGCAATCTTGTTAATCTTTATTTATAGTATTTGCCCTCTATGTTACCTATGTTACCTAAGCTTTATCCAACCGCTACAGTAACCCATCGATTTCCCATTCAATTTCTGAAACGACATCGTTTTTGTTTTACACTCGTAAACACAGTGCAAACAGACTGTTTTGTAGCCTTTGATGTTACATATAATGATGTGAAAATGTCAGCCATAAAACATAGAATAAACAAATTCACACCGGAAATGTACAAAATTTGAATAGTTTTCAGCTGTTTCGAATAGGTTCAGCGTATTTTTGAACAAGTATTTTATCTCCTGTATCACTCGTATCACACAATAATAGTAGAGGTAGGGCTTCGGCCATTCATTCCGGAATCTTCAGAGCAGAGACGGCTCCTTTCTAACATTCAGTCATCGGTTGCACGAAACATGGTATAAATGGGTTACTGGCTTTCCAAGAATTCTGCAGCTACGGGGAGTCGATCCCACGGCCTCGGATCCTGGCGGATTCAGCAACCACTGCTCCAACCACTAGGCTAAAACACACAAGGTTGGTTCAGCGTATTCTCGGATTTAAACCTCAATATACAGCTCAGATTCAATGTTCCGGTTTCATAATTCTTACATATAAGTTTGAAGCCTCTAGTAAAAACAACTGTTGTTGGTATACGTCACTTTTCGTAGAAGCAGCAGAAAAGCATAGTCTTTCTTGTAGTAGAAGACACATTTAAACCAGGGTTGTGTATGGGCCGAAATGTTTGGCATGCGACTTTGGCCCATGCGACTTTGACCGGACTGAACTTGACGGTAATTTCCAGTTCGGCAAGGTAGGTGCCAGAGCTGGGACGGGCAGGCCGGATAACCAGCTCTGGCAGGGGCTCTGCATCCTTTGCAGTTGCGACTATATGCAATGCTGGTTCATAAATAACCTGATAAAACTAATGGCTGAAAGATTTCACATTCGCATAATTCAAACAAGCCACCTCTTGTTACCGTTATCATACTTTACCATAATAATAATAATAATAATAATAATAATAATAAATGTTTATTTTCCAAAATTACTTTTTAAAAACAGAAACTTATCATCTTTCTCATATCATAAATTATGATCTTACGAATACCATGATCATATTCGTATGCTTACTATTTTATTTGTTACATTTTGAAGTTATACATTCTTAGATACTGTATATTGGAAGTATAATTTACTTCAACAACAGCAAGACCAAGACCAGGGTCTTTTAAAACCTCGAATTGTGTTTTGAAACTTGTATTCACCGATTTATTTTCATAAAACTTCCTGGTTTCTTTTACTTCTTGTCAATGTTTTAGAATTCACAAACTAACACTTTTTCTTGCCATGCTTTGTATCGTAAACTTACAAACTCTGCTATTCTACCGTATACCCGATTACAAACTTCCTTATCGTGTCAGGACCCAGCTGACGTATTCGTAGGTGTAGTGTCCGTATATCTAATAACAGTTGTTATAGAAAGGTGAGATTATGATTGAAATGCTTGTCAGAAACATTTCAAAAGAAGAGCAAATTACACAGCTACGAGGATTGTATTACAAGCTAAGATAACACTTTTATATTAAACAGTTAACAGAAGTGTATTTGGGGGACAGGGTTTTGTTTTATTAGGGTTTGTAATAGACTGCGAGGGGCTACTCACAGAATAGACATATTAGGAGTAAATATAGATCTAGACCACAAGCAGCGTACTTAATGGAATAGTGGAATAAGAACAACGAAACCGCGCAATGTAGAATTTATTGCAACGGAATGAGGTTTTAAACAACATTAGGCTTACATCAACAAACAAACATGTTAACTCGTTAGGCGAGATTAACAAGAATACAAAAAATGCATGCAACGAAGTCTCAAAGTATGCAGAATTTTGCACAGGGTTTGGGCAAGACAAATAGTTCCCTCCCAGTGAGGTAGTTGGAAAAGTATCAGATATAGCAATACTTCATTAAAAGTTCTAGTTTGTTTTCACTAAAACTTTACTGAAATTGCAAAAGACTGAATGAAATATGAAATATAGTCTATCTCAAGTCCAGCGCGGTATCACGAGCGGGCGCTGTGTTAAAAGAAATGAAAGTACTTTTGGAGAAGCACCACGTCGATGTTACATTCATTTTGTATAACACTGCGCCCCGCTCGTGATACCGCGCGGTAAACTTAAGTCTTGAGATAGACTATAATTTCCCTAATTATTCAACAACGTTGTGTTTGTCTAACAATAAGTTATTTGTTGAATTCAACTGTGCAGCATACTTTCAGTGCAGTATTGACCCTAATTTAGAGTTTCACAATAAGTGCCTTATTATTTTTTTGCATTTTCCAGCGAGATTGTTTTCATCCTATTCTTCAGGGCTGGGAATTTGACGGGCCGGGGCCGACTTTTTAGGAAATCGTGCGGGCCAGGCCCGGCCGGCCTTTTCTCAGCCCTGCCATTCTTCAACTCTTCCATCAGTCTGCAATTTCCGAATAGTCGAGCTTGTCGATGAAGGATAACGACGCAGGTTATTGTATTTGGAACTGTCCTGCACGGTGTTTACAAGAGATTTAATGTTTGATACTTGCCTAAACATGGAATAATAGGAGAAATGAACATTTGGGTTTCTTGAATATTTACAAAAACTGTTAAAAACTTGACCCGCGCTCTCATCCCGGCTCATGATAGCTCTGAACCGGCACCATATGTTACTGTTCTCACGCACCGGAGACCTCAAAAGTGAGGGGGAACCGTTTATGGTTTATTATGGATTGCGCAATGCACACAGATTGACTACTAAATGAAGTTATCCATACGTCGCTGGGGGATGAAAGAAGCCGCATAAGCTAGTGTTACGCAACACTGTCGATACGATTAAAGGGATCATGTCAATGAAGTGAAGTGGATAATAGGAGACATTAACACTTAGATGATCTAGATAAATAAACAACAAAAACGGAAGAGTGAAGGGGGGGGGGGGGTGTTGAGGTCAGACGGTTATGCTACAGTTCCCCCCAAGTTTAAGAGACAAAAGCTCTGAATTCGAGACAAACTTGCAAAATTCCATCGATTGTTGATCTACCAACTATTATTAGGATAATATAGCCCACCTATATCAAATAAAATAAACTTTATTCAATTATTCCGAGTTTTCAGGTTAAACTGTTTTCCGGAATCGTATTCAATGGGGCTTTTTGGTTGGTATGTTTGAGCAGGCGCAAATTTTGAGAAGTTGAGTAGATTTTTACGAATACGGGTTTTGAAACAAGTTGTTTACATAGGTATGTAGTTTTTTATTTTAGTAACCATGAAGCCAGATTTATGTGGAGCAACTCAACTAGTTCGATGGTTAGTTCTACCATTATTATTTTGTGTTATTTTCTGTGTCAGTCGTATCACACAATAATAGTAGATTTCTTCGCGACAGGGTTTCGGCCATTTATTCCGGAATCTTCTGAGCAGAGACGGCTCCTTTCTAACATTTGATATTGCGGTGCACGAAACATGAGAGATAAGTAACATGCTGCTTTGCCAAGCCACCTGCAGCATCCTTACAAATTCAGAGATGATCCTGAGCGCACGGACCTATTTCCCTGTTTCTTGCAAAGCAATCATTTATAAATACAATATATTATTGAAATATACAGAATAAACTGCAAAAAACGGGTTTCAGTTATTTATTCAATCATCTTTTAGAATAAAAGTCTATTTCATTCATCTAGTTACTAAATTTAGCTTACTATAGTGCGTACCAAAACTTACCGGAACCCTAGTATGTTTGTATGCCCATTTCATTAAAAAATCAGTTTACAACATTTTGAAAATTTTGGTATTATGCCAATTTTTCTGAATTTGAACAGTGTTTGCCTCAACATACATACGGCGCTTCCGGTACAAGTTTTTGTACGAACTATACCATCTAAACCATTAATCAATACTACATTTAGTCGGAAATCCAATATCCTCTATTAACTATCGTCATTAATATCAATATTAGTCTTGTATTGTAATAATTTGCCAGCAGTTTAATTGCGGTGCCGTCGACCGGGGTGTCAATTAATCATTATATTTGAGGCGGCGGTGTTAACAATTGTGTGGAGCGGTGTTAACAAATGTTCATTGGCGGCTAACTGGTGGTGGCAGTTGTCTACACCTTTCTTATCGAGAAAACCATCTGCCACAACTGTTATTTCCCTCATCCAAATAGCACTCAATTACAAACTAATTATTAACTGAGATAGTGAAGGGGGACCACCCAGGTGAAAACTTTTTTTGGGAAACCTTTTTGGTATAGTCTATAACAAACAAAAGACTGCAGAGCGCGGTGGTATACATAGGCTTCCGCAATTGTGTATTTGTCTTTTCCTGTATATGATACAAAATAAAACTAGTACAATAATATTTTTCTGAAAACAAACAAAAAATTGCGCATCGAACCATATAATGGTTTTCCAATTTGGCTAGAGAACGAGCGATTTTACAAACCTTACACAACACCGCGCACTGCAGTCTTCTTTTTGTTATGGACTATACTATTGTTGATTGATGAAAAGCAGGACTGCGTATTTTAAAGGCCGGCCTGGGCTAGGCCAGGTCAGGCTCACATTTTGAGGAAGCGGAGCAGGCCGGCCTGATGACCAGTTACTCTGAACAATTGGGCACATTCTGTGAACAATAAGAACTTGTATTAGAAATCTTAGCTTTAGATTAGAAGCTATACAATCTGTTGCCATGAAATTGAGTGATGGAAAAAGTTTAGAAACGTTTTAGAGAAGGTTCAGTGGCCGTGTTCATCAACTTTACCGCGTCGGCAAGAAAAAAGATCATTCCAACGGGCATACAACCAGGGGATCAAAGTTTAAGGTTTATGGGATGCTTGTGAACTCCGTTGCGAGGAGAACATTCTCGCGGTACCGATTTTTCCCACCACAGATGGTGAATTTCATTCATTTAAGAACTATAAAGAAAGGAAAAAGAAATGTTTTTGAACAGTCGCATTCCAGTTGTTGGTGTTACATATAGCAAGATTCGACGAAACAAAACCACATCAATTCAGGCTGGTCCTTTCTGGCCAGATTTTTCATTCGTCAATCTGGTCTGGAAAGATTCCAATAGACTTTGGTTTCCCCAAATCCTCCACATTAATTTAAGTGTAAAACATTTCAATTCCGCGTCTTCCCGACAGGTTTTTACTGTCACCAAATAAAAATAATCGTTAAATTAAAGTAGCGACGAAATAAATAGACCAATTGTACTTCGGTGTCTGAAATAACAAAGTTATTTACGGCTAGAAGTTAAAACGGCTTTAAGGTCTAAGGTTTTTCTTTGTTAGACACAAGGCTGGGAATTTGACGGGCATTTTGGGAAATCGGCCCGGGCCGGGCCGGGCCGTGCCGATGCCGAAAATTTGAGAAATGGGCCGGCCTTTTCCCAGCCCTGGTTAGAAAATTCTGGAAATCTGGAAAGTTGCCAAAGAGAAGAACGCAATGTTTATAGTATAATTAGGGTTGTTAATCAAATTCAAATTTTCAAATTTTCAAGTTTTTTGTGCTGGAAATGATATATGCTTGGGGAAAATATAGGCGACGAAGTGGGTGACGAGGATAACGTCCCGGAACCACCAAGACGAGCATTCTACCACGCTGAACCACCGTAGTTGCCGTAGGACTGTTAGAATAACTGGCCTTCTCCAAGGATTTACTCGAAATATCAAGCTTTTTCAAGTTCAATTTATCAACTCTTAGTATAATGTAAATGATTATGCACTCGAAGAAGAAGCCGTCTCTGCTCAGAAGATTCCGGATTTGGCCGATGCCCAGCCTCGAAGAAATCTACTATTATTGTGATACGGGTGATACAGGAAATAAAATACTTAAAAAAGACTATCTTTGCAGCAGTTATTCTCTCCAATTTTGTTCAATACGCAATTTTCACGACACTGTATCTTTACTTTTGAAAACATTAGAATCCGCTTCAAGAGTAATAATGGAGTTAAAAAAAAGAATCCCGCTGAATTCTGAATCTGAAAATTTTCGAAAAACCTAAATACACGCAACATCACCCAAAAATACTCACCAAAAAGATTTTTCAAAATACTTTCCCCCCAACTATTGTACAAGTATGAATTTCACTGTATCATGAACTTGCCAAACAACATATAGAAAACACATAAAACTGTAAAATTGTGGTTATGACGCCATTTCTCAATTGAACTAACGTTTTTCTTACTTGGTCAAAGTACGTGATGCGGGCAACGACGACGA
Organism: Phasmarhabditis papillosa; assembly: GCA_034691345.1. NCBI lineage: Eukaryota > Metazoa > Nematoda > Chromadorea > Rhabditida > Rhabditidae > Pellioditis > Pellioditis papillosa. The sequence goes on from JAQGAV010000542.1 coordinate 26,278, forward strand.
CGGGTTAAAAACACCGCGCAGCTGTGAAAAATATATGTTACGTCAATTTATTTAGTTATTTCAAACACATCATATGAGACTATGTCTAATATATAGTAAACAATGTTGATAAATAGTAAATAACATAGTTTAAGGAGGTTTACAATATTATTGAGATAGTCCAAAGTTTTTAGGGTGTTGTCCAAAATTGAAGTTTGTTCCAAAACCTCGAATTCGAATTAGAAAGAAATAGATAGAAGAAAGAATTCTTGCAAATTTCTTCTGATCTGCCGCCTCCGCTCCCCCAGGTGCTGTGCAATGGAGTCCTGGCTCCCTATGGTCCCTTCGTCTCACTTCATCCTCCAAATATCTGTGATCTCGTGATTCATAAATGAATAGACAACGTAAAAGTGGAGGAACGCGGTGGCCTAGTGGTTAGAATCTTTGCCTCAAGAGCTAGAGGTCGACAGGGTTCGGAATATAAAGACCGGCCCGGGCCACACCCAAGGTTTTTTTTGAGATGTTCAATTTTGCTACACTAATATATTAAATCATCAATTTTAAAGATACAGAAAGCCTAATTTCACAAAAAATACAAATATGTTTTGGCAAATAAATCCGTCTGAGATTTGAAAAGACATATGGGTTGCGGGCCCGAATTCTAACCCAAATTCTCACCCATGTGGCCGTAGTAAAGAAAGACCCGGGTGGGTGCCCGCGTCGTTTTTAGCCTGCTCGGGCAACACTCCACAACTGCTCCGGCAGCCAAAAACTGCTTGGGCACCCACCCGGGCGTTTCTACACTACGGCCACTGGCGATCGGGTTCGATTCCTCCCAAAGAGAGAAGCCTAAGTGATTTGCTACAGAGTTTCCCGCTTCCTAAAGTTCCATCGTTTCAGATCTTTGCTATAAAGATATGTGATCACGTCTATCGAAAAGGAATACATGTACGGTACAAATCCCTAAATTCTTCAAAGCCTTCGTACCTCTTAACTTAAACTTAAAACTTCCTAGTTTTGCGACTTTTTCCAACTTCTGCCAATTTCAGAAACATTTGTATTCCGTAAAACTTAATCTACGAATTAGAAGAACCCTGATTCCGTATCTAGTAACCTAATCAGCCAATGGGTCAAAGTTTTATGATTCGAATTATGACATCATCAACGGGCCGGCTTCTCTCCACTCTCGTCAAAGTCCACTACTTTTTGGCGAATTCGCCGAAAAGCGGCAAAAATGTTCTTTGGAACACTAAGTATATAATGGACAGTCGAGATCACTTGGAACTACAAGAAGAATACAGTCTTATTCATCTTTTGTTAATTTTATAATTCTAATTTGACCATTGGCTGAATTCGCCTCGTCGTATTTGGCGACTGAGGCTGAGTACCCCCGAAAGAACGATATAAAACGCGTCAGGACCTCAAGTCGAAACAGTCCTTTAGATCAGATCATTCTCAGACCCAGAGCTGGTTACCGGCCAGGCCTGAAATTTTAAAACCCAGGCCGGATCTGTTTTTCCAAGACTGAGAAATTCCGTTTTGTTTCAGAGAACCTAAGAGATATTACAAGATTTTGCGTTTCTGTTTAGGGAAGCTATGCTTACTTTAAGGAAAACCCAAATAGTTGAACGTTTTTGAGATTTGTTCAGTTCCGATGTAAACTTGCTCTATGTAGTGGAGACATACTAAAACACTGTTCTTAATTTAAATTTATTAAATAATTTTAAAATCTTTTTCATTCTTGTGTAATTATTGTAATCTTTGTAATTAATTATTTTGTTATTTTCACAATATTTCCATTGAATTTCCCTCAAAACCCTCCCCCACATCGCTTTTGATCAGCCAACAATCTTGCTTATCAATTTACTTTAACCCATAAAACTGCTAGCGAATCGTATTTTCGTCGAACGCGATGCCGTTTTAGCGGGCATTGGCAACCGATGTTTACAGTGTTGTCAGCGAGACAATGGACAACCAATTAAGGAAACAATAAGAACAAGACTTTTCTACACCGGGAACCATTTTGACAATAGAGCGCTCAGAAATGGAAAACTGCTAGAGAAACAACTTTTTCGAGCTGGATATACAAAAATAGGGTTTTGATCAATTGAGCTGGGTGGGAATCGAGTACCAAACATTTTTGGGAGGCAAAATGCGCTTTATACAATATATGATTTGCAAACTGCCAGGTTCTAAGTTCGTAATAAGCCAACACCCACCAATCCGCTGGTAATTCAGTGGTTAGAGCACCAAACAATCGTCTTTTTGACTCATATCTTTGCTCCAAACTTTTGAGATCACGTGTTTTGTAAAATTAGTAATAAACACATTTAAAACACATTTTGAAACTGATCTAAAAAATTTTTTTGAATGTATTTATAGTCGCATTCAAAACGAATAACGGAGAGTAGAAAATAATTTTCAAGACAAAACTGCTTGTACGCAATTGCGCTTGGCTTGTAAATAAGTTGTTTCTACACTCCGTTATTCGTTTTGAATCCGACTATATTAACTTAAAAGATTTTGAAACCTAACGAACTATGAGTTTGTTTTCAAATAACGTTTCGGTCCTTGAAATAATAGGCAAATGTTTACAATGACATTTATTTATTATTATTATGACTAATCTACTTCATTTCACATATTTTCATATAAATCGAGTTGTTTATTTGGCGAAAACCATCAGCAAAACCTAGAAAAACCGAAAATTTGCTAACATTGTCGAATTCGGCGGATATGGTGAGATTACTTTCGTTTTTATTGCCAGCTCTTCCCGATCGAAAAAAAAACACAAAAAGTTTTCAGAACATATCTTTTATAATATTTTCATATAAACTTCTATATTATTGTCTATATATAGTCGGATACAAAGTAATACCGTCGTGTAAGCTGCGTATTTTTCCATTTTTAGCACTGCACCCGCTGGCAATTTACGCGCGCGGAACATGCACTTGCAAGTTTGCCTTCATTTTGAATGTCTCAGACGAAAATTTATTTTTACGCCTGCGCGAAATGTAATTTAACACGGCTATTACTCTTGAATCTGACTATAGGTATTTGAATGAATTTTACTTCAAAAATATAGGTTTTCCCATCTTTTGGGTTTCAACGAACGCAGACTAGACAACTCTTATACCTATGAAAAGGTCATTAATGCTAAATAATAAATAATAAGTTACAAAAATCATTTAAAACTATTTTGAAACTATTAACACCCAATAAGTTAATAGTACTTTCATTTTTCTCTGACCACTTTTGCCATAGTTTACTTCATGGGTGTTGTCCTTCACTTTCGATAGAGAAACTAGTTGCTATTTTTATATGAAACTGATACCATTTGTGAAAAGTCTAGTTTTAAAAACTAGAATACTATTTTTCAAATGAAAGGAAGAACTGACTGTTTACAAAAATAACCCGATCAATGTTCGATGCGACCGCGAAGAAGGTTCCAGTGGCCATATTATAGAAACGCCCGGTTGAGTGCCCGGGCAATTGAGAATTGTTACCCGGGCAGGCTAAAAACTGCCCGGAAACCCACCCTGGCGTTTCTATACTACCGCCCAAGGTACTGTAAAGGCATGCGATGGATATTTTTTATTCCCCTCAAGGTCTTGAGGGGATTGATCCGTTACTGCATCTGTCGTAAGAATATCGCAACAATTGATTATTTTTTAATGCAAAATTGGATTATTTTTGGGCATTAATAAGGCTTTAGCATTGAAAACCGCTTTGGTGGATATTTTCCAACCCTAAATTGAAACTAGGGTAGTTACTGTGAAGCTGACAATTAAGACGGTAGTTTTTGCAATAAACGGCATATTACCAAGCCAGGTCAATCAAACCGTTCCCAAGTTTAAATAATCTATGAAGTTAAACACTAGTATAGTCTGATTCGAGAGTAATAATGGAGTGTCAAAAAGAGAATTTTCTTAAAATACGCAAGTAATACTCCATTATTCATCTTGAATCACACTATAGAAGCTGAAAACCTAAAATTTCAAAAAAGCGCTGGTCCAGGTTAGTGTCATTTCCCACCCCAAACTAAAGTACGATTCCCCTTCTGCGTACCTGGCGCTCTAACTCTAATTCTCTGACTGCTTTCTATTTTGTTACTTTAACTACCTTCTCTAACCTGTTTTCTATTTAACTGTAATGTTTTATTAATGATGAACTTTCGGCCGTTCCCTTTCTAGGCTCCGCCCACTCGGTTCTTCGTGTCTCCTGTATAAAACAAAACACCATTTCATACTGAATATCTTCGTTACTTGTCTTCTTCTACTTAGGTGGTTACCAACCAATTTACTTAGGAACCGACCATTCAAAGGCCCATTCTTAAAATGTTCTTGAAGCGATTCGTATTCATTGTTCGAATCAATTTTTGGCCTCAAATGTCGCGAATGTACTCTTTATTCTTGCAAGGCCCTCGAAAGGCTGAATATTTGACTCGTAACAATTTTACCGAGCATTTGTGACTAATATCCTAATTTACTGCCGTTGACTTCCAGACAAAAGTGTTGCCCCTTTATAGAATAGAAAATAATATTTATTGTTCGAACACTAGATCATTTCTATCACTTTTGTTGATCGTAGTGTTCTGGAGGAACTTGAGCCGTTGTTTCAGCCATAACAGACCTCCAATTAAAACAAATATCTTTCGAAGATTATTATAGTTTTATCTGTAGTCTGTATCAAGAGCTAGTGTTTAAGCGCGGTGTCCTGGAGAAGAGCGGTGTTAAATAAATAAGAAAATGTTTTTGAAGAAAGTGCTACATCTCATTTTTATATAACACCGCCACTCCTTGCGATATGGCGCGGGAAACCCAGCTCTTGTTGCGGACCTATAGTCTAACTCAAGACTTAGGTTTCCAGCGCGGTATGACGAGCGGGGCGCAGTGTAAAATAATTGTACTTTTAGAGAAAAAGCACCACGTCGACCGATTT
>JAQGAV010000543.1:0-31185 GCA_034691345.1 Phasmarhabditis papillosa
ATGCGACCCCCAACGCCACGAAAACGCCACGATTATGCCTCGAATCATCGCGTGCCAGTGGCACCCGAAATACTGAGCTGTAGTAGAAACTAGATATTTTCCTTTCATAAAATTGCAGTAAAGTTTGACATTCTGTTCCAGATTGACAGATCAACCAGACAGGGCAATCAGTATATAATTGGTGCATTTCTAAAAAACGCTTTGAAATTGTTAAGTGACCGTTTTCATTGGAAAATTGACCAGCACTAGCTAGTCCAGCACGCTTCAGATGCTGCTTGCTGCTTCAGATGTCCAAGTATTTTGAGAGTTCCAACACACACGGCCCAGAAAGTGCGTTGAACCGGACTTTCTCCCAGAATTAGTTAGTAATCTTCTATTTCCGTAGCACATAGACTAAAAACTAATGTGAGCGCTAGTGCTGAAAAAGTCTTGCTTCCACTGCGATATCAAATTTCTTCCACTATTTGAAAGCAATGTTCTCGAAATAAGACAAACGAAACCAAAGACTAACAGTATACTACTACTCTACGTTGTGTCAGAGAACATTATAAACTAGTTTGCCATAAAACCAAACGGATTTAATTAATCCCAAACATTTTAATAAAATCTATGGGAAAATTAGAGGTTTTCACACTGAAATGTTCGGATAAAACTTGCGATTTAAAGTTATAAGAAACACGTTTTATAAGGTATGACCATTATGATAGTATTAACAAATGTTTGAAGTTGGAACGTAGGTAAAAGGTTGAAGATACTTTAAAATATACGGAATGTGTACTTTTAAAATGTGAACTAAGAAACTAAGAACTAACTAGGAAGTTATCACAGTTATAGCCGTACCGAACCTGTAGGAATACCTTCTTCTTCTCTGGTCTGGTCTAGACTGTTTTTTTGTTCAAATATGACCAGGGTAGGCCAAGGCAGGGCTACCAAAAGTGGGAGCCGGCTCAGGCCGTACTTTTGTGAAAAGAGGGCCGGCCCTCACTTTCGAAACCGACCAATAATGCTCCAAGTTTTCCAATTTTTCCAATTTGTTTTTCTAAATTGGGAATTTTGGTTTAAAAATTTGGAATTTCGCAATAGTGGGCCTAGTAGGGCCGGCACGGGCCTAGAAGTTTATATAGCCCTTGCCGGCCCTTGCCACCCCAGGCCAGTTTGGTAACGCCAGGAGACTGTATTTCAGAACTTGGCTCTTGAGTTTGATAAGTGAAAATTAGTTGTAAGACATTGATTGCGCGAAATATACCTTTAGATTCAACTGACATTGACACATTGTGTTCGTTTTTATGAAAAGAAACCAGTTTAACCACAAGATATGAATGCGAGTTGTTCATTAATATGAGAAGTGTTTCAATACCTCCCGCAGATAATAAGAATTCAAAAAGTTTCCGGGGGGATTCCTATGTGGAATTGTTTTTGCTAGGATTGAAGCCCCATAAATACTTTATCTATGAGATATCCATGCCACATCAAAAAACATTAATTATAAAAAGTAGCACAGTTTCTGGAGTAAAATACAATGCGGTAAACAGCTTCCTTGTTGTTTTCGGTAAGATTTTCTCAGCAGGGCGCAACTGACCAGTAGTTTCTAGAACATGAAACAAGATATAATGTCTTTGGATGCTCACGATTACTGGGTCGTATTTGAACGATAATAACGGGCCGGACCGGGCCAAAAATTTAAAAAAAATCTAATCCCGGTTCGTGCTACCGGTTATAAAAGTTTTAAAGTCTGCCACGACTGGTCAGGCGGGCCAACTCAACAGCTGGGTATTTGTCTGATATTTGCATTATAATAAGTTACTGTAACGAAAGGAAGTGTGCAGCCGTTCTGGTAAAACACTTCTAGCTCCTAAGGTGAAAATATTGGTAAATATAGTATACGATAGGTTCATGCCGTTCCTATTATCTTAACTTTAATTTGCCTCTATATATAGTCGACGGATGAATCGTTTGCAGAGGTGTACTGTAGAATTTAGAAGAAGCGCGGAAATCGAAAGAAAATGCACAAGTAACCGATATAATTTTGCGCTCGCCTTTAAACTACATGAAATTTGTCCGTAGACTATACAGAGCTCTAAAAGTAGGGTAAACGGATTCGTGGATGAGACCGGAGTCCAGAGTGAATCCTCTCTTATTGAGCGAGGGTGGGAAAAGACCGGCCGCCTGTTTGCAAACTTTTCGGGCCCCGTCCCGCTAAATCCCTACCCCAGTAAGTATGCTAGACTTTGTTGGTTGAATCTAATGTTTATATTTGCTTTCTGTCTTTTGTTAGTCACGCAATTCCCACAGAAATCCTAACAAAACAATAAAATATCATGTGAAAACGGAATTTTAATTTCACTTTAAATGATCGAGAAATGGTTTTGGTGAGATTAAAAATAAAAGTGATGCGGTCAATCTAAAATAAGAAAGATAGTCCATTACAAGATTAATTAACTAATCCTAATTCTTAATGAAAAAGTGCTCATTTTCCTTTGTTGCAATAGAGATGAAGAATTAACTCAAATTAAGTACCGAGAAAACTTTTAATAGAATATGGATGATTAAAGAAAGGCTAGAGGATGAAAAATATTAGTTTACTCTTGCAAAATTTCGATATTATATAATTTATTGCAATAGACAGGGTGACAAGGGCCGGCCGTCTTATCGGAACTTCTAAGCCCGGGCCGGCCCGGCTCGGCCCTACTATTGCGAAATTCCAAATTGTTTACCAAAATTTCCAATTTTGAAAAAAAATTCAAAAATTCAAAAATTTGGAGCATTCGATAGTTTCGAAAGTAAGGGTCGGCCCCGGGTCGGCCCTCACTTTTGCCAGCCCTGGTAATAGATTGCGTTTGCTGCGCAGAATCAAGGAAAGAAACGATGTTTTTAAACAATAAATGAGTGCGAAAACAGCCTCTCTTCAGGATAATACACTGGGAACATAGTTCTTGCAACAGACTATAATAGGTCTAAACAGCTAAGGAATATCTGAATATACAGGCCGCACAGCATAACCGTTCAGTTCATTTGCTACAATAGGAGTTTCTCAAAGAACTGCTTTAAAGGACCACCTAGCAGTCGTTTAATTGTTTTAAATTCGAAGACACTTTGAATTAAAAGTTGGTTATGCTGTTGTCGGTAATTTCGGTCAAGAAGGCTACTTGTATTTAACATACATATATCGTAGGATGAGAATATCGTAAAAGCTTTTCTGAATATTTAGGCTAGATCAAGTCTCCGCAACCAGTTCCTGCGTTCAAAAGGCCAACTGTACTTTCTCAGCGCGACAGCATATAATACAAATGGTATGCAGCGGTGTTGCAAATGCAACTTTGGCGGTGTTAAAATCAACGATCCGTGGTGCTATCACTTTCGCGCCGGCTACATTTTCTATGCAGTGAAAACACGATGGACGGAACTATAAAAACTGGCATAGAATGGGGTTAAACAAATAAAACAAACGAAATTAATGCAGGCTCATGAAATCGGACCTGCGAGCGGATGAATCGCAATTGTAGTCGGAGAAAGTGCATAACTGGAACAAGGAAGAAGTTTTTGAATGAATTTCCAAAAATAGATCCTGAAACTTTGTTTAAAGTAACCTTTTGGAAGAATTTTGAACTGTTCTTGAGGTTATGGTTATTATTATTATTAATAGATTTAGCAGAAAACTAACAACTTTTGAAACAAAATATAAACTGTTTGGGGGAAAAATACATATAAAGTTTAACAAAAAACGGTTCAACAAAAAGAAAAACAATATTTGAAGCTTGAAGCAGCTAATATAAATCATAATTATTCTGGAATAAAATACAGGCAGAGCAATTTTTCGCTCACGCCGGCCCGTTTGCGGAATCTGCAAAAAAGCAAGTGTTTCCCGACCTTTAGGCTTAGATTCACGAACGAGGTAACTGAACTCTTGGCACACTTATTTCGTACTAAACCCAAATACTAACAATATATGTACAAAGCAAGCGAAAAACTGCAATATTTCCATAATGTGCATTGTTTTGTCTGAATATAAATGTATTTTAGGGGCCAGCAGGTTGCAAATAGCGAGTGAAATGCAGGTTAATGGAAGAGAGATCAGACAGATTACTCAGACAAAAATGGGCGAAACAACGGCAATAGCGATGTGGCCCAGCAATTGCCAGTATTTAGCGAACCAGTTGGTTTAGGTTCTAAGGTTTTGGTACAAGATAATTCTTGATATATTCCTAGAGTTGGGATAAAAAGTTAGAATAATTTGCGCCAATAAAAGTTGATAACCTTGTGAATTGGAATACTTAAATGGTAAATAGTGTGTTTGAAGAACCTTGCGTGTTGGGAATTACTGTCTGAGACAATTCTGCCAGTCCTTTGCCAGTACATAGCGAAATTTCCTGCTTCAACTTTGCAGCTGTTAGGTACGCGCATGCACTTCGCGAGCAGGCGCGGTGTAAAAAAAGGGAAAAATACACTGGAAGACACGACCTCTTTACTCTTGAGCAATAAAGCGGCGGAGTATCCTCGAGATAGGCGGTTTCATATAAGAATAAATTAACTTTAGAAAAAAGGCTCCCAATCCATCTATTCTCCATTCATTTCTATAACACCGCTACTCTACAAGATACTGTGCTGGAAAGCCAGCCTTGCTAGATTCTATAGAATCCGTCTATTTAAGTGTCTGGAGTAATTGAAGGTAAGTACCCTCACTTCCTTACGGATTGCATCATCTAATCATTAGCTATAAAAGCATTTGCTGTAGTTTGTGATGATTCTGTCAAAACAGCACATTAGTGACCGGTAATGGGCATTTTGCAAGCAAATGTCATGCGGTTAGCAGAAAGATAAAGAAAGCCGGAAACTAAAATATAAAACATCCAGACTATTAAATTATTTATAAGTTAGATTCTGCCATGTGTTTTAGTAAGTGAAGAGTTTACTATAGATCATGTAAAACTAATAAAAATGAGTTTCAAACAAATATCCTAGAGAAATAAAAAAGAAAAGAATTCGTCTGACACCGTTTAAGCTCGTGGCGCCTTCTTACTGTACAAAATTCCACTTGGCAGCGTTAAAAACTCTATAAATACGGAAGTACCACTGCATATATAGTTGGCGGACTAATCCCTTGCAAGGGTTACGATACGAACTACAAACTTATTAGATCTCATTAGAGAAATTAGAGCAAATATGTGCTCTAATTCAAATTTTTTAGACCTTTAGCTGCAAGCGATTAGTCCGCCGACTATACAGACTAAATCTCTGCTCTGACTAAATCAAAATATATAGCTGTATCAAAACAATTATTAGTTAACTATAAAGAGGTAAATACAATTCTAAATACTTGAGCTTCCACTAGAGTTTACTATTCTTTTAGTATATAAATTTACCTCTAAAACATTCATGGAACATTAAAACTACTTACAATTAGGTTTCAACCGAAAAACCCGGCTAACCTTCGCAAATCCGCGAATTCACCGACTCTTTTGACTGTATGGGTGCACCTGCCGGATGATGCAGCCGCGTACAATTATTCCTTTTTTGTCCTCTCAAAATAGACTGGAACTAGCGAAGGACAAGTGTGTAACTGGTTAGAAAGGCTATTCAATTGGACAAAGAAAGGCAAGAATATGAGATAATTGAGGGATCCGCAAGACGAAAATGAGGAAATACTGAAGAAAAAGAAAGTTATAGAAGAGAGTTAGGAGCCAAATGAAGTTAAGTAAAGCAAGTTCACAGTTAATATTAGTTATATCTATAGTCTTATTCAAGACGATTAATGGAGTGTTACTTGCGTATGTTAAGGAAATTTTGCGTATATTTTCGGTTTTCGTTCACTTTCAGAGCCATTTTCAACGAGATTATTTTTTAACACTCCATTATTACTCTTGAATAGAACTATAAATAAGATCTATCTGCAAAAGTTTTTAAAGAACTTAAATTACTTTTATAGTCTGATGATGCAAGATCTAGGTTTCCAGCACAGTAACCCGGAGAGAAGCGGTGGTATAAAATGAATAGAGAATCCATGAATTGGTAGCCTTTTCATTGAAAGTATATTCATTTTTGTTCTACAGAATACTCTGGAATCCGATATCTTGATAAAAACTGTATTTAGTATATTACTAAAGTTTTGTATAGAACGTGATAAGAATCGCGAGCATTTCTGTGCGACAAAATAGAAAAACGACCAGACTCTGCCTCTAAACACCGGACACCGGAACACAAAAATCAGAAGATCAAAAACTGTCGAAATAACTGTTTTCTTTCAAAACGGTGCTTTTGTGAATAGAAGTCCATTCAATATTGACAACAATTCGAACAATTTAAACACTACCACGTGGACAAGCAAATGACAAAAATAATACCAGAAATGAAAAAAGCGGTCAACCGGGCCCCTTTACCTCAAAATATATGGATATTTATGGTTCAAAATATAGTCTGTTGCAAGAGCTAGGTTTCCAGCATAGTATCCAACGGTGTTAAATGGTCAAGCAACGGTGTTATAGAAAAATAATGGAAAACAGGTGTATTGGTAACCTTTTCTTCAAAAGTCCATTAGTTTTATATAACATCGCTTCTCTCCAGGATACGGCGCAGGAAACCCGGCTCTTTATAAATTATATAGAAGTCAGAAAGAAAACTTATTACTAGTATATACTTAGATACAAAAATAACTAAAGTAAGAACCTACAATGTAACCTTTAATAGAATGCGGTAAACCCGGCGTAGCCTTCTACGTATATTGATTGGTATTATTATTATTATTATTTGACCAGTCTGCGGGTCACAAGGCCCTATAGACAGACCACTGGACCACCCTAGTGGACAACCCACACCTAAAGGGCCACCTATTTGCGCATAGATTATTTATAGATTGTTTATTAGAGAAAAGTTGTATTATATATCATAAGATGGTATCCACTTATTAAAAACACTGCAGAGTTTACGGCCAAGTTCGGGACTAGATCCGAATTTTAGATGATTTTAGATCTGAGCTCAGGTTGAAACTTTTGACTAATTCTAGTGCTGAAACGCGCTAAACCCAATTGAAAAATTTGCAAGCGTTCCGGGCTTATTTTTGGCCACATTCGCTAAGTTCTATGATAGATAGTCGATGACAGTAGCTGCAGAAGGCTTGGGAAACCAGCAGCTTACTTATCCCATGTTTCGTGCACCCGAAGACTTAATGATAGAAGGAAGCCGTCTATGGTGAGAAGATTCCGGAATGAATGGCCGAAACCCTGCCTCGAAGAAATCTACTTTTATTGTGTGATACGAGTGCTACAGGAAATAAAATACTACTATAAATATTATTTTATGTTAGAAAAGATGATTCCAAAACTTGTATAGGAAATGGGTTTCCAGTACAGTTTGAGAAGATAGTGTAATTCTCCAACAGTAATAATAAATATAGAATTAAGCTTTGAAAATAATGGTTTACATTTCGAGTGAATTAAATTCAGGTTACTGTAGACAATCATTATGTTAAAAACTGCAATAAAACCACTAGACGTTTTATAAACTAAAACAATAACTCAAAATAGAGACTCGTTGTTTTCGAGAAAGCGCCGTGTTTCGTGGTCTTTGAATCTGCAATGTTCAGTCCCTCTATACAAGCAAGTACTTTTGCACATAAAAGAGTTAAGGACACTCCTATTTCTGTAATCAAAGCAATAAAAAGAAAAAGTACAAAAAGTCTAAAGTATTACTGGAAGTGTGCACTTTATGTTTTATAACTATAGATAGGAGGATGTTTCGAATTGTTTGTGAAACTGCAGGGTACAAGCCAAAGGATGTCTGAATCTAACGATATAAACATTAGCAAACTTCCCGCAAAATAGTCAATTAAAACGTTATAAACAAACTAATTTAGTAAGATTACTGTAAGTTACATTGAACATATAGTCTGTATCAAGAGCTAGGCTTCCAGTACAGTATCCTGGAGAGAGGCGGTGTTATATAAAATGAATGTACTTTTGAACAAAAGGCTTCCAATCAACCGATTTTCCTTTCATTATTATACATGGCATCGCCGTTCCACAGTGGCCATAGTATAGAAACGGGTGGGTGCCCTGGGCCTTTCCTTACTACGGCCACTGAATACTCCGCTGTAAATATAACCCTTGATTCTAAGAAATATATTCAAAATCTTACACAACAGTGATATGTATCGTTTTTTCGATAGCAACTTTTATATTTGTTGGGTCTACTTTGTTTGTTAAAGGAACAAATAGTAAAATAAGATTAAAATGGTTTTATAGTGGGAGTCGTGCCAGCCGACTGTTCCGAATCCTATTTACAGTCGACTTCAGCCTAAACAACAGGGGATTTGCTATTGAAATGGAGACAAAGTAGGTGAAGTGGACTAGCTAGATGAAAATAATCTGTTTTTATGGATATAGATACTAAAAGGAGGATTCTGTTTTGTCAATATGAGAACAGAGTGTTTCTAGTGGTCGAGAATTAACTCATGATAGGTATAGAGTGTAAGGATACACCGAAATTACGGGAAGATGTTGTTTCCGCCGAGAATGATAGTTTCCATTTCTGTGCCGAGAAAGTTTTAAAAAAATTTAAAAAAAAATTGTTTATTAATATTTTACGAAACACGAGATCACAGATATTTGGAGACTGAAGTGAGACGAAGGGACCATAGGGAGCCAGAACTCCATTGCACAGCACATGGGGAGCGGAGGCGGCGGATCAGAGATTTGCAAGAATTCTTTCTTCGGGGCGGATTCGAACCATCGAGCTCGAGATTATGAGGCAAAGTTTGTGAACTCAGTCACTATTAGGAGGGCTGTTGAGTAAAAAGTCTTAGTCTTGTTTGATCATATAAAAAGCTATATAAGCTATGTGTCACTAAATGGAAATGACGTCAGAAGAGCTTTCTAATTGATGGGAACGGCGTAGTCAAGATTTCTAAGCATATGAAAGGCAGTAGTTATTTCAATGTAACTTTATGTCTTTACAAAACCGGATAGATAAATACTATAATAAATAAGAATATCAGTGATGTTTACTAATGAACGTGATATTCCTTATCCAAAACCTTTCTACCACAAGAGTTCAGCACTATAAATTACAAAATTGCTCTTATAAACGATTCGTGCACGCAATGTGCCAATGAAACACGAAAGTATTATATAAATTATTAAAATTATAGACCAAATTATGAAATCCAGAGTTCAGTTATCTTTCTGATGTATATAAAAAGTTTTAATACATAAAATAACATACATTTATTGGCAGATTACTTTTAATTTTGAAGTATTATAGTGGCCTAAATAGGGGATCATCTCCCACCCTGTAATACAAAATAATTTTTAAATTAAAGGTAACAAGAGAAAGGAACGAAATCCGACGGTTTTGGAATTTCAAAAAGTAGAAGAGCGTCCCATTCATTTTTAAGTAACACTTCGCTACTATCATTGTTATAAGCTACATTTAGAGACCTCACATAATCAGTCCCATAGAGTCCCATAATCTTCTTTCTCCTTTTTTTTGGAGGGGGGGGGGGAGTTGGTTTCCCAGAAAACAGAACTGTTTGTACTGAAAATTTTGCAATCGCCGCCAAAATATTTCTGTTTCTCCTAGTTTTTTGGGGTTTTTTTGTGCAATGTTATGAAACCTAATTGCAAAATTAAACAAAGAAAAAGGTTCGGCTGTATTAACTAATGTGTATAGGAAATATAATACATCAATCTTAATACTTCTATTAAAATGATCAAAAATATCAGAACTAACAACTAGTCACCTCACTCAAATACGGAAATGAGAATACTTGTCCATTGATTCTGAAGTGTTTGTAGTATCGAAATATAATTGGAGTGGTGAAAATAAAAAGAATGTAAGTAGTCATGAAAATAAACAACATTACAAATGTATTCTAGTGTTGGTAAAATTAAATAATGAGAGAAAAGTTCGAATGTGTTTGAAATAACAGTTTGAAAGGGATTAAATTTGAATTTAACCTTGATCTAATAAATCCAATCCAGATTTCATCCAAGTTTTTAGGTTTCGCTTAAGATGGAATAACTTTGAAAGCTGTTAAAAATAAATTTTGCAAACAATTATGCTAATATTCGGATTGCTCCAAACAGCAAGATTATCAGCAAAACGTTAACTTGCGGATTTTTACTCTTGAATTCGGCTACAGTTCCCCTGACCTCTCACGGAAGGCACGGGCCCGACGAAAAAATATCAAGGATCGGCGGGCCGAAAATCCGAGAATGCATTTTTACACCCATTTTGACCCTTTTAAGCTCAATATACTATGAAAAACTCCGCCCGGCCCGATGAGAAGTCTGTAGTTGCCCTAGTGAGTTGAGAACTGGTGTTGCACATATCTATATTGTATATAAGGAGCTAAGTTCACGCGCAGTATAATAAGAGAGCGGGGAAGCAACGGTTTTACATCAAAGATGTTAGCAGTTAGATTCAGTAAACACCGCTGCTCCCCAGTGGCCGTAGTGTAGAAACTCTTTGGAGGATGCCCGGGCAGGCTAACAATTGCTCGGGCACCCACCCTGGTGTTTCTAAACTACGGCCACAGAATACTGCGTCGAAACCTAGCTCTAGATACAGAATATAGTAAAAAACACTGTTTTTACTCAAAATAAGGTAGATACAAATAGTTAAATGAAATTATTGCATAACAAATGCAGTTGTAATCCCCCTTATATATTTACTACAATAGACGAACTTTAGACAGTGACATTTAGATAAGTTCACCTCCTACATGAGACATTATTGATTGTAGGATTATATGGAACTAACTAGGAAGGAAGGTAGAAGGTCAGAAGATACCTGAGGGGGAGAAACTAATGTGTAATCTTAAGGAATAGTGGGAAGATTCAGCTCTAGATCAGTTTATAAATCAGAGGAATGGAGTTTTAATGGGCCAAAACACGGAAAAAACAATTAAAGATAAGTTATTCAAAATGCACAAAGAAGGTAAAATTATACTTCTACAACAGAAACAGTTAAAACTTGCTTGAAATCCAGAAAAGCAAAGTTAACAAGAAATTCCTCGATCAAATAAGCTTGCCCAGTGTCTTCTTAGTAATTTGAGTGGGTTGTTCTATTTTGATAGTATATAGTATGCATAAGAATGAAGTGATTCAGACAAACAAATAATAGTCCTTAGGAGACTGGAGCAACTTGAGTTCTATGGATCAATAACTAAACTGATAACAGAAAGCGGAAATGGAGCGGGGCGTGTGCGGGGTTGCCGAATATAGCATGAATTTGGATTTGTGCCAGAATGACTGCCTATCTCTTGATTGATAAAAATGACATTGCTTAAACTTTACTAGAACCGGCTCCAAAATTATCCGAATTCTAGGATACCTTCAATTTTTGTTAAAGCAGCATCTTGACCTTCTGACAATATAGACCAAGAACCTCTCCAGATGGCCAATAACTCTCCAGATCCTCACGGATTCAGAGACCGCAACTCTAACCACTAGGCTAAAGCACAGCTGACCTATGTTGACAGCAAAGTAGTAAACTATTCAGGGTGTGAATAAGACATTGCAGAGTGCATAGCAACACTAGCTTTTTGTATTCATTTTGTCTACTTTTCCGCAATTGAACCATATCTTTTTTATGATTATCACTTTTATAACTGACTATATTATTTAGTTTGTTTATTTTGTTCAGAATACAACTTCTTTTCAAAGTAATTTGGTTCAACTTAATATATTTCATCGAAAGTTTTCATTCCAACTAGTAGAGTTGGGCATTTTGACCCATTTGATCCCAACCCAATTTCGGGTTGAAACGGGTTGGGGCAAAAACGGGTTTTCGGGTTTAGGGTTGAGCTCAAACCCGAATTTCAACCTGTGGCCCAATAAAACTCCACACTTGAATGAAACAAAGGGTTAAATAAATGACATGTTTCGCCTTTACTACACATTTTATTATAAATAGTTCCGTACAAATGTCCTAAAGTGATAAGAAGCAGGCGGCCATCCTGTTATTGATCATCACAGAACATTTCTAAATATTCAGTGAATCACTCGGATATTATATTTACTTTATATTCTTCTACTAAACAATATTAGTTATTTTGTATATTTTATAAGATGACTGTTGCGAGCGTCATTGTTTTGGAATTAATTGATCAATATAACGTGCAAACTGCTCATTTTTGCAAAGAATACAAATTGTTTCTACGAAATACATTTAGAACATCACTATTATGCAGTTATTGTATTTTTGTCCCATTTACATAAAATACAGTAGTTTGAAACTCTTTTTATTTTCCCAAATTTCTTTACACCCGTTATCGTTACATATGAACAATATGGAGCTAAATAGTATTAGTTAATATACATATTTAAATATGTAGCTCTCCATGGTAACCAACCAATTAAAAGTGACTGAATGCATGTACTTTTGAAGAAAATCCTCTCAATACGTTTTTCCTCTTGTATACTTCGCTAGGTGCGTTGATCTTGACATAGACTACTCATGCCAACCCGGGGATTAGACCGTTTCAGTAACCCAAGCTATACCATTTTCTTGAAGGGCGGCTGAAACATATCTACAACCAGAGCTGTTAAACCGGCCGGCCCGGCCCGGCCCGGCTCTGGGTTCCAAATCTTGGGCTGGGCCAGCATAGGCCGGGCAGTCAGCCGCCTGTATAGTCGACGGACGGTGCTCATGTTGTTAAAGGAATGGACCGCTTAAATGTGCAAAATGCGTTCTAGCTCTAATTAAAAATCAACTAAAACATTAAACTTATCTCCCTTCGTTAATTTATGTTAAATCGCTATAATTTAGCTTCCCATAGTTGGCATATACCGTCTAGATCAAATATGCAAAAGAAATAATGCGAAAATATAAAAACAACAAGCGAAACAGGATTTTCAATTTTTGAATTTTGTACGCAATTAGTCGGACGGTGATTTTCTCTGTCACTGTAAATTACACGCTAAAACATGAAGACCGGCCGTCGACTATATTTTGTTAGTGTCATTATTTCACACAGGTAGAGGAATTAGATTCTATTTTTCTATTTTTTATGTTTTGTTCATTTTTTCTTTTACCATCTTCTGCATTCAATTCCTTTTATTTCAGTAAGCTTGAATGGAGTACAAGAAATTTGTTGAGTCTTTCTCACTTGTTGACGGAGGGTCTTACATGACTAAGAATTTGCCGACCAAATGGTAAGTTATGATAAGCGACACGTTTTCAATCATGCTGTATTTGCATTAAATTTCGGAAAATCATATTTGACGAAGAAGTTGCTTAATAAATGGAAACTATTCAATAGCTCGTTCCTAATGAAACAAATATAACAAGTTATTTTGACAGTACCGTCTATTTCCATTTCTGTTTGAAAAAGAAAATATTTACTTTTCAATTGTAGGTATAATTATAGGACATGCTCTTATTCGGCGGTCCGTGAGAATAAGCTCAAATTCAACTACTGCGATGGACCTGCAAATGGATTAACAGTCGTGTATTTCGGCGTTTATGGAGTAAGTTTGTAGCTTGCAAAAATGAAGTTTATCGTTTTCAACAGTAGAATATAGCTTGTCTTAATTATTAGTTAATATTGTATTGAATATATTTCTGACCATTTTAGGCTAAGAAAACACTTAGAGAGCTCACTTGTGATATTGGTTATGAAAACAATACGTTTGCGGCTGCAGACAAAAGGCTTTACATAACAATATGGGAGTTTTTTCCTATCTCAAGGTTGGTTGGTTTCAGCGAAATACTTTTAAGAAACTCATATTCTACAAGCAATATATGTGTTCGAACTTGTCAAGCTGAATAACTGAAAACGGTAATATTCTAAATAAAATTGTGTACCGTTCCTTTACTCAATGATTGATAATGTATAAATGTTTCAGTCTTCTTCCACTTGTTGGTATGGATGTATGTGACAACAACATCGCTCATGACCATGTCTTGAACGTCGGCGACAAGAAATTCTACGTGAAAAAATCGGTGAGTGTCAAAATTAAACCATTTTTCAAATGTGAAAACTATTTACATGAAATTTTTACATGCACCTTTTGAGGAATACTGGAAGAGCAGTGTTATTGTAGTTATAATCTAAGTTAACATTAAAAAGCGGATCATCCACATTTGAAATACAGAACAAAATTTAATACATCTCTCGCCATTTCAGCTTCTTTCTTTCTATTCTTCCTTCTTTGATCGTATGTTTAATGGTAGTTTCGAAGAAGCTAAAAGGGATGAAACAACTCTTGAAGAAGTTGCCGCCACTGAATTTGGAACTCTCCTTCAGATGTTGTATCCGGGAACTCGTGAAATAACTGGTGAGGGAAATATCTAAAAGTTAAAAGACCTGTGTTTTTTTTTTATTTTCAGAGAAGAATGTTGTCTTCCTGTGGAAGTTGTCCGATCGTTTTGCTATTCCAAGTATCGCTAAGATGTGCGAAGAATACGTGTGTGCTCTTGGAAGTGAGTTTTTTTGTTAATCTTGTCAATTCAACGTGGTTTTTAACAACTCCAACCCGCAAAAATTGTTTGGAAGTTAAGATGAATATTTCTTTTTTTTTGCAACTCTGTATTCAAGGTAATTACAATTATTAATTATTTATGTAATTACTGAATTTATTTCAGCTGACGCTACCACTCTGAAATTGTCGGAACGCCTCGAGCTGGCAAAACAGTACAACTCGGAAAAACTGATGGTGAGTATATCCCACTATATTCATTTACTAAATTATATAGAAAAGTTATTTTGAGTTATATAATAATCCCATTAAAAAGACAAGTTAGGCTTTTTTTCTATTTCTGTTTGATCTTTGTTATATTATTTAATATTTAAACTTTTCTCTTTGATCGGGCTCTATAGAAACTACATTTAAAAAATTATTCCCTCTTTTGTAAAATCAACTTGAAAATGGCTCAATTTACAAGCCTAGATTACTGGCTGAAACAAAAATTCAGTTAATAATATAACTGGGATTTTAAAATATCAAGTAAAGGAAATTAATATTTCAGACTGCTGTTACTGAACTGTTGAAGAGCATGAATAAGTGATATCACCTGAATCTGCTCTATCTTGTTGTTGTTCTATAGTTAATAAACAAATTTTGTGGAAAATATTTTATTATATAAGACGTACTGGTATAAGCAGTGGTTATTATTCACTACGAAACACTGCGTTTGGAACTTCGCCAAGGTTCTCATGGCGAACGCGCCTTTCCGCTAATAGTAAGACGACGCGTAGTGAGGCTAATTTATTCCAATCAGTTCATGGTTGTTTGTTGCCGAGCCATATCGTCACGCTGAGTAATGTTTTAAACTTATTAGTGCTTCGTTCCTCTTGTATATAAATGCTCGCATTCCTATTATTCTTGTTCCTGAGATTTCTGTTGTGATGTTCACGAAGAGTTGGGGAAAATGTATGCTTCCTATTTTTTGAAGGCAAAGAATTAGTAAAGTTAGTTAATCCACGGATGCTATAATATAGAGTTTTGCGTTTCGGCCCGTTTTGCTTGAGCCCGGGCTTTGACCAAATCGGGCTTCGTGCCGATCTCAAGTTCGTATTTCAGGCTGGGGCTCGTTTTGTCGGGCCGAGTTTTAAAAAACGTTTGTTTATGTTAAGACAAATCTTTATAAATGAATGTTTCAAAAATGTAAAAACAAAAATTAAATATTTGTTAGAACAACCATTACTTGTATTAAAACCCATCCACGCAGTGATATCAAGATATCTATAGAATATTTTGAAAAAGTTGATTCGGCTTGAGAAAAATAATAACAATAAAATTACTGCAAGAACTCAAAAATCATAGAATTGAAAGTCTCGAAGCGAATAGTTTTAAAGTGAGCACACGCTAGCGTTCATAAATTTCAATTTGGGCGCCAAACTATTTTGATATGGTCATTACATCAATTAGTATTTGGCCAGGAAGCTGGAATTGACAACTTTAGTTTTTTCTATTTCTTATGTTTGTATTCTTCTTGTTTTTTTACAATACTTTTTATTTGAATTGAATTTCTCCCATTTCAGTAAGCCTGAATGGAGTACAAGAAAACTGTTGAGACGTTCGACCTTGACGTCGACAAATCATATTTGACGAAAAATTTGCCGACTAAATGGTAACTATCAAATAAATATTTTTATCAAATTTTACTAAACGTTGTAAATTAAAATCCTAAATATATAGTTTTCTTTATTTCCTCTAATCAATGATATTGCATTTAGGACTTGTCACCTTACTAAGGAAACCAAGATTTGCCCTCTTGAGTTGGAAAAGAAGGCGTTTAAGATCAAGTGCACTTACTACGGTTTCGCTTCAGAAATCAATTCAACTGGCAGTTTTACTTTCATCCAAGTACTGGAAGTCTCGTAAAGGCAACGTGAGTTCCAAACCAAGTATACGTTAAGTATATTATTTCCTGGATCACATTATAATATCACAATAATAGTCCATTTTTTTGGAGGCAGGGTTTTGACCATTCATTCCGAATTCTTCAGAGCAGAGACGGCTCTTTTCTATCGATCTGTTGGGTCCACTGGGTCACAGGATCATTACGAATCATTTCGAGTCACAAACGTGTCATATCGGGTCATAATGAGGACATGATTGGTGCCGAGGTTTAGTAAGCTGGTGTGTAGGCCAGCGGCGCCAGCTAGTTGGGGGACCGCTTTGAGTGAGATTCCAGGGGCCGTTAAAGACATATACAATCAAAATTTGTTCTTATTTTTATTCTGCTGTATGCCTGAATAGAAATTGAAAGAAACTCCAATGTTTCCGACCACATTCCTCTGTTTTAAAGCGTTCTTAAGATATAATAGTGTTTACAGTTATTTTTGCGCAGTAACGCGGGAGAACCAATGATTTTGACTCACACAACTGGTGCCGAAGACAATTTAATTACCTGCACCAATAACGAGGATCTTAGACTGCTTCGCATCACAATTTCGACATTTGTACGTAGTCAGAGGTAGGTGGAAACATTTAACATGAAATATATACTTTTAACTTAATTTGTTAATAAAAGACTATAACATTTATATAAAGCATGTGTTTTTGAATTATGTGCAGAAACTTTGCGATTTGAATATTTCAGTGTAACTGCAATGACTGTTCCATTGGTCGGTGTAGACGTTCGTGATGTCAGTTCCGCTCATGATCACACGTTGATTGTGGGGGCAGAAAAGATATATGTGAAGAAAGCGGTTAGTTAAAAGAAATGTTGCAATGCACAATTATGTTTAAATAACAAAATTAGTAAGATGTCTACCCATCGCTCAATTTATGGAAAGATACATATGCTGTGGAGTTGTTAATCTTTTTTACGAACAACGCTTGAGTTTTAAGATTATCCGTAGCGACTCCAAGTTCAATTAAATCATTTATAAACGAATCATACTAAAACGTCACCACACTTAAAATGAATGAGTATTTTTTAGTATGTTGAAAAGCTTATAAAAACAACTAATTTTCAGCTTCTTTCCTTCTACTCTTCTTTCTTTGATCGCATGTTTAATGGTAGTTTCGAAGAAGCTAAAAAGGATGAAACAACTCTTGAAGAAGTTGACGCTACTGAATTTGGAACTCTTATTCAGATGTTGTATCCTGGTACTCATGCTATCACAGGTAAATATAATATTAAACTAGTTTACTAATGGCTAACTCAAAATAAATATATATACAATGAAAATCACGCTAAATTTGAGAGTTTCTCCAAATGTCAAAACTTTCGTTTTCAGAGAACAATGTTATTTTCCTGTGGAAGTTAGCTGATCGTTTCGATATCCCAAGTATTGCCAGCATGTGCGAAACGTTCATTTGCAATCTAAACGGTTGGTTTAGCTAACTATCGTTTTTTAATTACTAACCCTTATAAAAATGTAAAACAAACTTTTTCTAATTCTTTAGAAAGTTCAGAAACATAGTAATTTGATCTTTGATATATATGTTAGTTTTGATAAAGTCTTTATAGGAACCTATTCAACAAGCAAAACTTAATTCCTATTGTCTATTTGAAGAGTAATAATGGAGTGTTAAAAGAGAATCCCACTGAAAATCCCTTTAAAAGTTTTCGAAAAAAGTAAATATAGGCGAGAAAAGTGATAATTCTTGATACTGGTTTAATAACGAACAAATAAAGAACAAATTTATGTGTTTCAGACAATGAGAAAAACATTATCAAATTGTATGAACGTATCGAGTTGGCCAATCAGTATAACTCTGCCAAGTTGATGGTTTGTTACAAACTATATTTATGTTAATGGAATTACAAAAATTAAGTTATAAATTATATTCATCATTCCAAAAATATAATAAGTAAAAAAGTGGTTCAATATAACATATATAATGATATCTTTCCGAAATATCTTTTTTCCAAACGAAACAAATGGTATTTGTTATATTCCTTTTCAGGCTGCTGTTACCAAGCTGATGAAAGCAAAGAAGCAGTGATGTTGATTCTTCGAATCATTTGTTAAACCTTTTCTTTTCTATTGTTAAAGTAATTTTTGTTACAAATAAAAGTGTTTCATGAAAACCAAATTTTCCACAGCTTTACTCATGTTAGCATTTAGCTATTTTATAGCAATTGTGAAGCCCACTAAAATGTTTTGTGTTTAATTTCGAAATTTAACTGTATCTAAAATAGTTCAAAAAGTCTATTCTGGTATTGCAGTTTATAAATATTTATTAAAAACTTTACAAGAAACTATATAAAACATTGCTCTACTGCTTCGGTGCCTGACATATGTATGAGTCGTATTGCATTGCATCGCATGGCCAGCAATCCCACCATTTTCCATTGTCAAAGTCACAACAACCACCACCGCCAAATTGAGTGCTGGGATGATCTGCAAATAAAAACAAGTAGTATGTGCTTCTATTTAATTCAGTTACTTAACAGTTAACACTGTGATAATAATATTTAATCGGAACAAATAACTTTCAAATAGATTAATCATATAAATATTACTCTGTTTGTTAAACGTTAGAATTAACATGCTATTCTGACAGTAGTAAAACCTAGGTATTAAGGATAATGTTTCAGCGTACTGTATACATTAAGTATTTTTAATTTAACAGCAATACAGTTGACTATAAATGAGTAAGTGTTTCTCAACTTAATGAGTCACATTTAATAATTCAGTGATACCAGGGCACGTGTTCACGGTCGTCCGCTTTTTAAAAGTCAGCAAATGATAACTCCAAGCCTGAGAGTGATCAAGGGCCGGGCCGTGCCGCTTTCAACTTTTTGCGGCCCGGTCTGACCTCGACCGAGTAAAATATTGAAGCAGCCCAATCACAATCTAGTAAAGTGAGTTGAATCTTTATAAAGTTATGTTATAAATTAATAAAATATAACTCATCAATAGCGAGAGCAGGTTAATTTCCCAAGTTGACCTTTTATATCTTATACATTCTTACTTTCTCTTACTTTCAAAACTGGGCAATTTTGAGAACCCCGATAATAGAGTGAATCTTAGAACGTGTCAATTGTCACAATTCTTTACTCTGTTGTTATTCTTTAGATGTTATATTATTATATTTGTACTGTTTTGCCTTTGACAGTTACGTGTCTTACCGGCAGTCCGTGCCCATCTCTAATTATAAATAACTTACTTGAATAGAATGCATTGTATTCAAAGGCAGTTCCATCATTCCATTTGCAGCTACCTATGTCTCCAGGATAAGTAATTACATTACATACAAGACCAAATGCAACATAACTAGTCAATCCGGATGGATTCTTGCTAACTAGTATGTTGTTTAACTAAAAATGTTCTTTTTAAGATTTTTGGTGTTTTAGAATGCTTCGTCTGTTTCTACTTGTTTGGTTCCTTTAATCTCAAAATTTGGCAGAATATTTCAATTTTTGAAAGTCTTCACCACTGATATTGTACTCAACGTTTATCTATCGGACCAAGCAAGAAGTTAACTATTCAATCTAGTTTATACTCGTTATTTTAACAAGGTGAAGGTCTCAACTTAGGTTGGCCTTAGATTAACTCACTAGCCAGTCCTAAAGGAGGCAATCTAAGACCCCGAAAACAGTTTTCCAAATCTTTGCTAAGGCCAACTTAAGTTGAGACTTTCCCTTAAGGTATAAAACATTATCAATGTTTAATCCCATGAAACTTTTTTAAAATAAACTTGTTTTGAAATAACATACATCAGCTGTATAAACGGTAGCTAGTTGTCCTCCATAAGTTTGATTACAGATTCCAGCAGCAATGTTGCCAGAAAGTTGCGCTTTTCCAACGTACTTGTACTGAAATAGAGAGAATTGAATATTTTTAGTGACAATTTAGGTATATTTGGAGGCTTCTGTTAAGCACGACTAGTCTCGGTATGCAACTGAGCGGGCCCGTGGAAACTTGGCTCATACGTAACACTAGAAAGCAGATATAGGCATACCAAAAAGGATTTAGCCGCATCAAATTCATAAAATAACTTTTATGTCACCCTTTATTCTTTTGCCCAGTTCGATAAAATTTCGATAAAATCTTTTTTATATTGATGGGTTGATGGGGCCGACGAAGACCAGATATCATCGGTCGATCCAACCCATGATGCCGTTCAGAATGAAATACTACACTGTTCAGTATAGAAACTAACCAAGTAGCATAAATTATTGTATTCAAAGTAGCTGGCAGGACATGTCTTTATAGTGCCTGCAACAGTCAACAATGTAAAACCATTAGGATGACACAGTGAACTTCAATCTTATCAAAACCATAAGCTTGATCTATTAGGTTAAACTAAATTTTTTTGCAAATCAAATCCGGTGAATTTTCAATTTACTATAATTTTGTATCAACAACTATGATTGTAGCGTAGTATTCTTTAGAGTTAGATTGAGCTGAATGTTTTTTTTTGGAAGCATTTTCATCGATCCGTCGGTTTTCCATTAATTTTATATAATACCCAGAATAATGCGCTGTAATTCTTGAGACCATAGCAGTATCACCTCAGCTTATGGAAAACGACGCTTTTTATGTTATCCAATTGTTTCATGTATTTTTATATGTTTGAGTGGTGAATTTAAACAAAGTTCTTTCAATTAACTGGCTACTGAATGATAAACCTACTTCTCATAGTTGTCGGATAGGATCTAGTCGAAACAGCAACATTTCCTAAAAAAAATTATATAAAGTTTCTTTCTTATAAGTATTAATTCAGTTAAACTTAATGTTTCGATAAGTTATGCCCTTTAAAATACCAAGAAGGAAAACAGAACTATTTTGAACGGAAAAGTTTGCGTTATCATTCGAAACAGTTATGTTTTTGACAGTTCTATTTACAGGGAATCCAACATATAGTCGGCGGACTTGTCGCTTACAGTTAAAGGTCTAATAAACTAAAATTGGAGCATATATTTGCTCTAAATTTGCTCTAAGTACTCTAATAAGCTCTAAATAGTGTGCAGTTGGTAACGTAACTCGTTGCAAGCGATTAATCCACCGACTGTAGCTGTAAAGATTTTTCCTTTCTAGTGAAAACAATAAGTGCAAAAACTATATGATTACCTATGTTAGAGAATTTTCCTATATAAGCATTTCGAAATGTTTCAAATATGTAAAAGTATATAAAAATTTGTTCCACCGAATCCACCGACTACACACACCTCCTGATCCAATAGTTACTTCACATGCATATTGGAATTTCTGTTCACAATTGAATGTTAACCATTTTTGACTATCCCTTCCAATAGATGACATGTACACGCAGATGTCCTCATCAGTTGGTTGGCCTAAATATTAACGTAACATTATATCTTTTAAGAATTATTTACTTGGGACAATTGCCGCGCTAGTTTCTAAAGAGATATAAACATACATTAGCTATCAATTGATCTTATAGTATAGTGTTAGGAATTTGTCAACTATTATATAACTAGTCGAGAGATTTTTTATTTGCTGAATATATGATTTGTAGAGAAGGGTTGCGCGATCCATTTTAGGTAGCTCAATATGAGCCACGTGACAATAGTTATTTACTAGAGCTCTTTCTTGATCCTAATATAGTACTGCTCATTACCACAATATGGAAAGAGTAACTCGCTTTAAAATTAATATTTTTCAGTTCTGAACGCAGAATTAGAATCATTTTTCCGCAGAGATGATATATAAAATGATAAAAATATAGAAATGTCTCGCTTTAAATTGGAGTTCAAAATATTAACGTAATTTTGGTTATCGTTTGGGTAAGTGAACAATTTTATAATTTTATGACTTACCAGGGTTAAAACTATTGAATACAAATGGTTTTCCGTCATCATTGTTACAGGATGATGCATCCCCATTGAAGCATTGGACTCCCAGCCAGAAGGAAGATGCACCGGTTTGTTGTGCGAGGTAGTAGAGGAATGAGTTCTCCTAGAAATAGTATTGCTAAATAGTTGAATTTAGATAATAAAAATTAAATGTTATATATTATTCATAACACTATATTAATCTATAATAGGAAAGCAATGAGATTTCACATACCGTTTTTACATACAATTATACAAAAAAGTTTTCTTCTGAGTCGTATTAGAAAACTTGGTGTTCCCTAAGACCTGTACAGCCCATACTTGACTTATAGAAAATGTTTTACATAAACTCATCTTATTTGGAGGCAAACTAAAAGAAAAACTTACGAATGAGCTCGGTACTGAAGCTAGAGTTCCATTGTCCGCTCTACACCTAGTCGCGGCGTCCTTTCTAGTTCGGTAGTCGGGGAATACCTAAATGGAATCTTATTAATTGATATAGTTTGTTTGTATGATACTAGCTATAGAACGTAATACTCCTTGCTACACCGATTCCAGAACGTACCGGTTGTATTCTAAGTTCTTATGTTACCTGCTATCCAGTATGAAACCCTTTGCAAAAAAAGAAATTTGTTTATAAATGATACATACCTTTGTCCCTCTTTATTTTCATACTATTCCAGTATAGTTTCGGGTGTTTGACTGGCAATTAAATTTAATTCACTATTGATCGCAAATGTCAAAGGTGAATCTATTGTGAAACTCACTACTATAGTCAGACTCAAAAGTAATGATGCCGTGTTAATAAACAGGAGTGTTGCAATATTTTTTCTGAGTAAGGTTGAACGAAATCAAATATGCAGTCTGCTGCTATCGCGCGGGTAGAATGCAAGCAGGCGCAGTGTTAAAAATAACGAAATACGCAGCATACACTATATAACAACTTAGCTAGTAATATATATTTTCATTTTATTAAAATGTTAATATGAAATTGATATATTGTGAGAACAACAAACCTTATAACAAGTTGTCCAATTTGAACCAGCCGGTTGTGAATATCCAGTTGGACAGTTGCCGGATGAAGAAGCTAACAGGACGGGATTCGCGTTGCCTAAGTGATCAGATATTAGTAAAATGATACTATAGTCTATAACAAACAAAAGACTGTAGAGCGCGGTGGTATACATAGGCTTCCGCAATTGCGTATTTGTCTTTTTCTGGACATGATACAAAATAAACCTAGTACAATTATATTTTTCTGACAAGATACAAAAAATAGCGCATCGAACCATGTAATGGAAGTTTAATTTTGCCACATAAGTAGCGATTTTACAAACCTTACACAACACTGCGCACTACAGTCTTCTTTTTGTTATGGACTATAACTGTTTGAATATCTTTTAAACTATAGTCTTGTAAGAGCTTTGTTTTCGGCGCAGTCTCGTGGAAACAAGCGGTGATAGATTAAAATAAATGTAGAACAGAACTTTTGAAGAACAGGCTCCCAATACGCTGAATATCCATTAATTTTTATCTAATACCGCTGTTTTCCAGAATATCGCGCTTGAAGCCTAGTTCTTAGTACAGACATACAGAGATACATTAAAAAGGAATGAATGGCCCATAACCTGCGCCGAAGAAATCTACAGTTGTTGTGTAACATGTGCGATTACAAGAAATAAATATCTTTTAAAAATAACAGACATACTATTAGGTTCCAGTAGTATCGTGTTTGTTAAGAAAATTTCTTCAATTACCACGTTCTTGGATTTTGTTACTACTTATTTACTAACTGTACTGAAAACCTTACAAGGCATAGTCTGATTCAAGAGGAATAATGGAGTGTTACTTGCGTATTAAAAAAAAATGTTGCGTATATTTTCGGTTTTCGAATACTTTCAGAGCCATTTTGAACGAGATTCTTTTTTAACAGTTTATTATTATTCTGGAACTGAACTATAGAGAATTAATTTAAACGCGGATACTAAAAGACATACCTGCAGCAACAAATAAAGCAGCTACTACTGCTAATACAGCTAACGCCATGTTCACTTGCGGTTGAAGTGAATGATTTTGTCCTTATCGGGCACTTATAACCACAATGTTTAAATATAAGCAATTGCTGTGTTTTAGATTACAAATTATACTAGATACTGGAATAAGGTGTAGTTCGTAGTCAGTCATAATCACGTGAATCTTAGGAGAGAATATAGTTACATTATAAGCAAGAGGTATAAGTTCGGAGACTTTTTTCTTAATAGGCTAGATACTGAAAAAGTACCCAGTTTCGCAGATATTTTTAAGCTAAATATAGTCCATCGCAAGAACTAGGTTTTCAGCGCAGTTTCACATCCGGGGCACTGTGTCATACAAAATCATGTACTTGTTGAGAAAACGTACCACATCGGCTGATTTTACATTTATTTTTTATAAAAGTGCTGCGCCCCGCTCGTGATACCGCGCTGGCAACCTAGGTCCCAGGATGAACTATTTATGAAAGTACCTACTTTTTGCGTTCACACCATTAAGTTTGGGGTATCGGATACTTCTGAAACATTCTAATTTTTTTTAATATCCCCATTTTGCTAGATGAATCACGGGATTCCATTGTTTCTCGTACTAAAGGTTTTCTCAGTTGCGATATCTCCAAAGACCAAATTTTTACTCTTAAAATGTGGAATTACTGCTGCTTAACTAAATCATCTAGTTTTTTCGAGTATCGGTAACTATGTATATCAAAAATATCAAAGCACTGGTGAAGAAAGAAATTTGTATTTGTTATTCAAGTTTTTAGAAATAGTCATCATTTTTGACCATAATAAAATTTTCCTTTTGCTCGTAAATGCTTATTAATTTTATCAGCTTATAAAACTTCATTACCAAAATGATTTCACTCTTATCTAAAACTGAAGAACAGGCACAGTTTCACGATAATTGCTATTAATAATTGTGGAAACTAACGGTTGACAGGTATTTCAGAAGAAGGAATACTGCCTTACTAGACGGAGTTTATGTTTAGGGATTTTGAATACTCATCCTACGCGTTTCAAGATCACTACTGATTTGCACGCCTCTGATACCACAGCGCTCCGAAATCTTTTGTTTGTTATAGACTAAATCGCTCATCAGTGAGCGAAGTTTTAAGAGTTGCACAAACGCATGAATAAAGAACGCTTATTAAACATTAATATATAGTTCTTGTCATTTCTTTCTTGTCAGACAACTATCAAAATTATCACTATATCCCCATCAGCGTCCCCATCTCAAACTTGTTTTATTTCTTTGTAGGTTTCTCTTTAAAACATGTTTTTATTACTTGAAACATCTTCAGTTTCTTTTCATCAGAAATTGCGAATATATTGGTTATTCAACATAAACTATAGTCTCTCTCAAGACCTAGGTTTCTAGCGCGGTATCACGAGCGGCGCGCTGTGATATAAACATCGAAACTTTTGGAGAAAACGCACCACGTCGACCGATTTTACATTCATTTTGAACCTAGGTCTTGAGATAGACTATATCTATATTCGTTTGAAGCATTCAAATAGATTTGTACAGTTTTAAGGTTACCGTTCGTACTATTTCAGTATGTAGATAATTACTTGGCGGATAATAAAGATTTCTAAGATGGAAAAGCGACACCTAACCAACTAACAACTACATTCTTCCTCTTTATATGTTTGGTAACCTGATGCAACATGAGAACTACATGTGAAACCAAATACTTTCAAGTTTATATTTAGTATTCTCAGAACTGTACAAGAACAGATAAAACGAAACTACGATTATAATGAGTCCGTGGGATTTTTACTGAGTTTCAACTGATTGAGTTGCTGGCGAGCTAAACTTTTATTTTGGACTGCACCACTCTATTTTCGAAAGGGTACCCTCAAATCTTTGAAGGGATGTATATACATATAGCATTCCACTAACAGTTTGCTTTTCGCTTTCACATATTTTGGGATGAATACAGAGTAAATGTAATACTAATGGAAGAACGCGCCCCACTCGATATCGTTGTTTGCTAGGTAAAACAACGCGATAAAGAGATAAAGTTTTAACCTACATGGAACTCTCGAAAACTAGGATGGAAAAAGGCCGGTCCAAATTATAATTTTAAGGGGCCGCCTGAGTGGTAACCACCTCCGCTCATATATATTACGATAATCTTCACGATTATCATCGTTACTATTTCAGCAAGGTAATTCAGACGATATAAGAGAAGGTAATATTCAATTTTCGGATGGAAAAACGACTAAAGCTATTGAGGTTTAACAATTAGGTCAATATTTCGTTTCATCTAAACTATTCAAGTTAAGTTCAATAATCTCAGAGGTTTACATCATTTCAGTATCAATCTATTTCAGAGTGACAATATTGACATATATCTTGTTTTTATTGATATTGATGTGAATGTGGAGCATCAGTCGGATCCGATAAGCTTGCTGACAAAAATATAGGCAGCATCGAGAGTAATAATGTAGTGTCACTTGCGTATTTATAGGTTGTTTATAGGATAGGTTCATAGGCAAATATTGTGTTTTTATGTTCACCAGACGTTTTGTAAGTATATTTATAAAAATAGAATTGGTAAAGCCAAAAAAAGAAGAAAGTCTGTGACCAAGCCGCGATCGCTTGTTGAAAGCTGAATTGAAAAGCTGACTTTAACACCGTACCTGCAGGCAAATTGCACGCGCGTACTTGCAAAATACAATATTGTAAGCAGAGCTGGTTATCCGGCCCGGCCCGGCCTGACCTCCAAAATTTCAGGCCGGGTCGGGTTACATGTTAATTCGACCATCCGGGCCGGCCCGGCCCGGCCCGGCCTCCAAAATTTCAGGCCGGGCCGGAAACCAGCTCTGATTGTAAGGAGAGTAGCAGCCAGATGCTGGAGCTGTGCTCGCAAGAGGGGCTCATCACGGCTCGCTAAGGAGCCAGTGGGATTAAAGGACTGCGCTCCCATTTTAAACTTAACATTCATTCTTCACAGGAACCAAATCATTCGAAAAAACTCAGTTGCACAGATTAAACTATGTCCTTTCCAATGATATATAAATAAATATAAATTCCTTGGGGAACTAATCCAGGAATGAGCCGCAAAATTCAACCATTTGAATTTGCTCTGGCCCGTTGCCTTAGGGCGTGGCGAGCCGTGTCATACGAGCGTTGAATTCTTTACACTCCGTCATTACTCTTGGCGCTGACTATATATTATAAGTGTTTGAGTAATTGAATAAATCAAGAATGCTTTTAAAGTTTATTGCTACATTTTTCGGCAAATTAACGAGAACAAGTTGTGATATAAGCTGTTAGAGACTCAAGAGGTTAGCAAAGAGTTGGTTTACTGTTAGAGCTATACTAGGCAATTAACCGCGACAGCCTGTTTAGCGCATTATTTGAGCATCACAAGTCATAAAGTAGGTGGACATGCATTATAGTCTAACCATAAGATAAAACCAAAAGAGTAAGAAAACGTGCATCATGACTTCTGTACTTGATAAATGAGATCTAACACAGTTTAAATTTAGAAACCTCCAAAAAAGCAATTCTGGAGCGAGTGATGATTCATTAATAAATCATAAAAGAAAAGTTAAAATTTACCAATAATATTCGGACGAATTAGAATTTTCAACAAAAAATTGCCCTTTTAGTTAATCAGGAAAGATGTCAGCTCATATTACGATGGTTGAAATTGAAATTCAAAAATATATAAAAAATCAAGTGCAAAAACCTTTATTGTAGAAAAGATGAAGTGAAAAGAATAATTTTTGTCTACCAGCAATTCAAACATTTCAACAGCATGGGCCCATCCCGGTCTAGAAACAAGAAAAACACTTGCAACCACATCAATGCAAGTTGATGCTTCACCCTCCACTTTTCAAAAACTTTGTTTGAAAAACGAGTAACAATATTTCAAAATGAAAGCGTTAAACAAATCTTTAGCTGTGTTTAACGAGTAAATCTGTGAAAACATATAATAAAAGTTTCTTGTTTCAGCTTATTATCGATTATGGAGTAGTTGGTTAGAAGTGTTTGTCGAGTAAGATCGTCAAACATGGGTATTTAAAAAGTTATTTATTCCGATATCAATGTTTCTATCCGATAGTTACATCAAATGTTTAATTTTTACTGAATCGCAACAGCAGGACGAAGCGCTTGGCCTTTCTTTCAAATCATCTGGGTTTCTATTTGCTTGCATCAATTGAACCATAGCGTATTAGTTATAAATCCCACTGTGGCCCAATCCGGCCCGGGACAGGAGAGGAATCGAACCCACAGCCTCTGATCCTCGCGGATCCGTAGACCGACTCACTAACCACTAGGCTATGGAAACATGGGTATACTTGGTAAATTTCTGGTAAACTTTTTTCAAATGAGTTCCTACTCAGGTTTTTTATTCATTCGAAGATTTCCATTTCACAACTTAAGTTCAAAATGTTAAGATCACAAATGATGAATCACACTTTGATTCTGTTCTTTTGCCTACGACATAGCAGGCTATAAATGGGAGTCGCGATCTAAGGTTGTTATCAGTACAATTGCACCAACGAAGAGATGCTTTCTGTCTTCTTAAGGAAAATGTTACAGGTTTGACCCAAAAATATAAACCAAATCTTGAGAATTAGTGTTTTCTTATTCTTAGTTCTGAGTTTGAGGTTTTTAGTTAAAATATTATAAGTTTAGTTTAAACTTTCTTTGATGAGTGGAGCATCTATAAAACAAAAAATATTTGTATGAAATAAGTTTTCAGTTTTTATTGTTATTATGTTTTGCGAATGAAGTTGTAAGCAATCCAAGGATAGTTACCGATGAAGGTAAGCGACATACACTTAAGGTTTATTCAGGTTATTGTATCAGGCTTAAGCAAATTCAAAATTTCATACTGAATCAGAGGGACACTCGCATCTTTTCGAAAACTGTTAGAAAAACTCTCACGTGAAGAAAATATATAGTCCATCTCAAGACCTAGGTTTCCAGCGCGGTATCGCGAGCGGGGCGTATTGTTATAAGTTATAACAATGAATATAAAATCGGTCGAAGTGGTGCGTTTTCTCCAAAAGTACATTCGTTTTTTATAACACACAACCCCGCTAGTGATACGTCGCTGGAAACCTAGGTCTTGAGTTAGACAATAACAAAAATGTGCTAGTAAAAACAAATTGCTGTTGTTGGTAGACTATTCATTATTCAGGAGATATCGTAGATTATACCATTCAATTCACTAATGATAGCATGTTCTTTGATTTATCACAATACAATTACCGGGCAGGATTGAACAATACTTATGAATACGTTCTTAAAGGAAGGCCAGGTCATCAGGTATTGATTTTTATTCTTGATAACCGAAAAATCACAATATTCCCAATTTTATGTGGTTTGAATGGTTTATAGATAGACTGATGCTAAACCATGTTACTGATATGATAACTATTCACTAAATAGACATTATACACTCAAAATATCATTTTTACGTGCAGAATACCAAATTAATATTGATTTCCTAGTTTTACTTCTGTTTTTTGCATTTTCAATTAGATTTAGATTTTCATTGAATTAATGTATAAACAACTATTCAAAACAGCAAAATCCAAATATGTAATTTCCATCAGATTATCATTGCAAGCATAACATGAGAATAGTATAGATTATATGACTATGGTTTCTTATTCTTCGAGTTTATTTCTTCTAAATAACAAATGTTTCTAGGTGTACATCTATT
The DNA here is from genome assembly GCA_034691345.1 of Phasmarhabditis papillosa. Classification (NCBI taxonomy): domain Eukaryota; kingdom Metazoa; phylum Nematoda; class Chromadorea; order Rhabditida; family Rhabditidae; genus Pellioditis; species Pellioditis papillosa. The sequence goes on from JAQGAV010000543.1 coordinate 29,918, forward strand.
TCTATACTCCTCTTGCTGGAAACGCTATTGTCGAGCTATTTGATGGAATTAGTGATGCAGGAGCTAAATTTAATCTTAGGTGGGTTCAATAATCTACTTTTTTACAATTCCTCAAACAAAACAAATTAGCTATATTGATTATATTTGACACTTAGCAGATATTGATTTTTAACCAGAAGCCGTTGAAATAATTCCGACCATTTGCAGCAACTTTGACTCTCAACTTGGCTCCGATTTTGCCTACAAACCGCCATTTGTTAAATCCACAACTGGAGCGTTGCTTATTAGAATAACTCCATTTAATCAACAAAATACGACAGCACTGCAGGACTTCCAGGCTCTAGCTACGGACTATGAAAATCCAGGTACTAGGCATTAATTGAGTTGTATTAAATAATTGAAGATTCCATTGATTTCCAGAAACATTTAAGAATTAGGCTGCTGAGTAGATAGCAATTGAACCTTTTTCATGGGCATATTTTCAGCTGGTTGCGATTACCTAATTTGGGCATGCCAAACGCAGTGGAAATCAAATGACTACAACTTTGCTGGATCCACAGTCTCAGGAGCTAATTGCATTAATGTAAGTTCCACCTACACCAAAGGCATACTAAGTGAAGTTAACTCTAAAATGCTATATTAAGTAACTTAGTTCATTTCTGGAAAAAGCCGGCGGGGCAGGCCCGTGAAATTCCCAACCCTGACTTCATCAAAGAAAGTGTTAGACCCACTTAGATCATTTCAAAACATATAATAACATCTAACTGTTACCGGTTATAAGATTATTTCTATCATATTCTCTAATTTATAATAATGCCTTTTTTGGATTTATCTATAATTTATTGACATTCCAAAAGTGTTAGTAATTTCTCAATTTCAAGTAGCGGGGCGAATTTATTCTTTGATGTTAAATGTTCTTATCGAAACCTTTACATTTCGTACCTTTTAAGATAATTTACGCTACGGACATCTTGAACAATGCAATGAAAACAATCAATATCAATAAATATAGTAGTGATGGTTCAACAAGATTGTATAAGGGAACGACCATGATGAGTGATAGGCACCTACCTACGTAAGTGCAAAGGTATTTGGTAAAGGTGAATCGGGCAGGCCTCCATTTTCCTAATTCTCGCAAAAATCAGGCCCGTGCAGTACTTCGGGATCTTTGCTATTTCTTGTATATAAATGTTACTTCTTTACCCTTTGTTATGTCTAGTAGGATTTGGGGAAACTTGAGTTGATCAGAAAGCGTTAGGTTATAGTTT